>OZ012739.1:150961875-151106875 GCA_963859935.3 Lathyrus sativus | reverse complement strand
GGGAACGGTACCATTGTTTATTGCACACCTCTGTTGTACAAGTGGTTTATTTTGCACTTAACCAGGGCCACATAAATGGGTGGCCACATAACCAGGGCCACTTTGGTGGCTGCTCAAAATCAGCCACCACCGCCTCCATTTATGTGGCCCTGGTTAATGCTTCTCAATATCAGATGCCTCCTGGTTTCCCTTGGGGCATGCCTCTCAATTTTGTGCCAGAGGGATATCAACCTCTTGTTTCTGAAGGCCCAAGAGTACATGCTATTATGACTGTACCACCTCATGTGGTTAATGTTGTTTCTAATGCTGAGATTCCAGTTGTTCCTGTGCCGCCACCTGTAGTTCACACCAAGCCTTATGCTAAAGAGAAATTTTTCCACACTGCTCCAAGAGAGAGTTTGGATGACCGTATGGATGAATTTCAAGATTAGTTTGCTGAGATGAAGAAAGAAATCAAGGCTTTAAGAGGAAAAGAGTTATTTGGAAAGAATGCTCACAAGCTTTGTTTTGTCCCAAATATGAAGATTCCTATCAAGTTCAAGGTTCTGATTTTTGAGAAATATAAAGGGAACAGTTGTCCATAAATATATTTGGTCATGTATGCTAGAAAGATGTCCATCCATACTGAGAACTATCAGTTGCTGATTCATTATTTCCAAGATAGTCTTACCGGTGCTGCACTGAAGTGGTATATGGGACTTGATAGTTCCCAAATTAAGACATTCAATGACCTCGGAGAAGCTTTTATTCGTCAGTATAAGTACAATCTGGATATGGCACCGGACCGTGTTAAACTCCGTGCGATGTCTCAAAAAGAGAAGGAAACTTTTAAAGAGTACGTGCAGAGATAGCGTGAGATTGGAGCTCAAATAACCCTCTACTTGAAGAGAAAGAAATGACCAAGATCTTCCTGAAGACTTTGGGTTCATTTTACTATGAAAAGATGGTTGCGAGTGCTCCTAGTGATTTTATGGAGATGGTTAATATGGGAATGAGATTAGAGGAAGCTGACCGTGAGGGACATCTGACAAAAGAAGGTAGTTCTGGAAGTATGAAGAAGTTTAGTGTTGTTTTTTCTAAGAAGAAGGATGGAGAAACCAATGCCATCTCTCAAGATAGGTCTAAAAGGCACAATCGTCGTCAGTAACAAGTAGCTTCTGCTATGCCCGTTATTAGTGCCGCTCAAGCTGCTTCAAATTATCAACCATGTTTCCAACTGAAAACACAACAAAATAATAATCAGTAAAGTCGTGTGTAGAGGAAAGTGCAATTTGATCCCATTCTGATGTCGCATGCTGAATTATTTTCGGCTTTGATAAGGAAGAATTTGGTTCAGACTCGTGATCCATCGAATGTTCCTACAGATATTCCATGATGGTATAAGCCAGAGGCTCATTATGGATTTCATCAGGGTGCCCCTGGGCATGATATTGAAAATTTTTATCCTCTGAAATATGAAGTGACAAAGCCTGTAAAAAGTGGTATTTTGTCTTTTGAAGATACCAATTCCAATGTGCAATCAAATTCGTTACCTAAGCATGGTAACACGATTGTCAATATGGTATATTGTGTCTTAGTAGATACCGTATTTTTGATATTCGTTGGATTCAAAGGTCACTTGTTGAGATGCACGCTACTTTGAGCGAATTCCATGATATTGAGCATGATTATGCCGCTTGTTGTATTTGTTTTGTGAACTCCTGTGGGTGTGTGATTGTAAGGAAGGATTTACAAAAGATGATTAATCAGAATTCAATTCAGGTTACTGCAAATAGAAATGAAGTTGAGAATGAGGTGAATGACATAGTTGCACGTTTCAACATCCCGGAGCGAGTTGTAATTTGTTACAATAGTCAGAAATCTGTTGTGACACCTTTGGTCATCTGTTTGTGTGGCTTGGTACCATATGAATCAGATATGTTCCCTATAAATATAATGCTATTGTGTTAGAGGATGGAAAAGATGTTCCCATTCCTTCTCTTCCCTCAGTTGTCACTATTGTAGACGTAGGTCGTGTGACCAGAAGTGGTAGAGTATTTGCTAATGTACCCTCAAAGACAATTGAAGATGTTGTGGGTAAGCAAACTCAGTTGAAGACTTCTATTGAATCTGGTCAATCAAGTAATGTGAATATAATATGGTGGATCAAGTTTTGCATACGCCGCCAAAAATATCTGTTCTATCCCTGCTAATGAGCTCTAAGGCTCATCGAGAATCTCTGCAGAAAATATTAGAGCAAGCTTATGTATATCATGATGTGACTATTAATCAGTTTGATAACATTGTTGCCAATATCACTGCGTGTAATAATCTGAGCTTTTGTAATGAAAAGTTGACTGAACATGGAAGAAATCATAATTTGGCTCTCCACATTTCCATGAATTTCTAGGAGGTCACTCTGTCCAACGTTCTGGTTGATATTGGGTCATCATTGAATGTAATGCCAAAATCTACTCTATCCAGACTGTCTTATCAAGGTACTCCTATAAGATTTAGTGGGGTCATTGTAAGAGCCTTTAATGGCTCGAGGAAGACTATGATTGGAGAGGTTGATCTCCCTATCAAGGTAGGTCTGTGCTTATTTAAGATTACTTTTTAGGTAATGGATATCAGTCCTGCTTATAGTTCTCTTCTAGGACACCCATGGATTCATGAAGCCAGAGTTGTCACTTAGACACTCCACCAAAAGTTGAAATTTGTTCAGAATGGAAAACTTATTGTTGTTGGTGGAGAACAGGCTATGTTAGTAAGCAGTTTGTCATATTTTTCTTATATTGATGCCGATGAGGATGTTGAAACTCTGTTCTAGGCTCTTTCTGTGGTTGATAATGCTGTTAAAAAGAATAGGGTGTCCATATCTTCTCTGAAAGATGCACAACATGTGTTGGAGAGTGGCCAAGCTGATGGATGGGGTCGAGTCATTGAAGTTGCCGAGAAAAAAGATAGAGTTGGTTTGGGTTTTACATCTGGTTCAACATGCAAAGAGCTGAAGAGTATTCATGAGGTTTTTCGAAGTGTTGGGTTCATCCATGCCAAAAATCATTCTACAACTGCAATTCTTAAAGATGGCTATGAAGATTACATCTCAGATAGTTTTGAAGATGATTCCATTCCTACTGAAGATTAGGAACCCTATTTGGAAGATCTTGGATACGATTTTGAGACAAAAGATGCATATGTACCCTTTTAATCTCCTTGATAGAGACTTAAGGAACCTGAGTATAAAGTCAGTGCCATCATTGAGAATGATCAAGAAGAGGAAACACCCAACTTTATGACACGTGTATTGATATGCCAGAAATGGATCGTTGTTGGCATTCCTACTGTCGTTCATGTCTCAAATTAATTTGTTTTTGTTTCTTTCAAAAATCCTTTCACTCTGCCCAAGGTGAAAGTGAATTTGTGAGGGCTTTATTTCAACTTGTATCACCATCAATAAAATGTCATTCTGTTTATCCATATTTTGTTTTCCCTTTTTGCTTTATTTCTGAAAAATGGTAACATAAAAAACCAAAAAATAATAATGTGATGATCACTTTTATCTGCATGATATTTTCTCTTCTTGTTCATATTCTAAAATCAATCATAAATCATTGTGCAGATTGTTTATTAAACCCATTGAAAACAATGACCCTATGCCCTCTCCCAGCTTTGAGTTCCATGTGTTTGAGGCGGAATAAGAGGATGTTGAAGAGATTCCAGATGAAATTTCCCGATTGCTTGAGCACGAGGAAAATACCATTCAGCCTCATGAAGAGCTAATGGAATTGGTTAATTTGGGTTTTGATGATGATAAGAAAGAAGTCAAGATTGGGGCACTGCCCCAGTTAGATGTTAAGAAGAGGATGGTAGAGCTTCTTAGAGAATATGTTGACATGTTTCCTTGGTCCTATCAAGACATGCCTAGTCTTGATACTGATATTATGGAGCACCATTTGCCATTGAAGCCTGAATGTCCACCTATGAAACAGAAATTGAGAAGAACTCATCCTGACATGGATGTGAAGATTAGAGAGGAGGTTCAGAAGTAGATTGATGATGGTTTTCTTGTGACTACTAAGATCCTCAATGGGTGACAATTATTGTGCTTGTTCCAAAGAAAGACAGAAAAGTCCGAATGTGCATTGACTATAGAGATTTGAATAAAGCAAGTCTAAAAGATAATTTTCCACTGCCACACATTGATATGCGGGTAGATAATACTGATAAGTTCAATATCTTTTCCTTTATGGATGGATTTTCCAATTATAATCAAATAAAGATGGCGCCCGAGGATATGAAAAAAAACAACATTCATTACACCCCGGGGAACATTCTGTTACAGAGTGATGCCCTTCGGTTTGAAAAATGTTGGTGCAACGTACCAGAGAGCTATGACCACTCTATTCCATGATATGACACATAAAGAAATTGAGGTCTATGTGGATGATATGATTTGTAAGTCGAATACTGAAGAAGATTATATTGAGTACTTATTGAAGCTGTTTTAACGTTTGAGAAAGTTTAAGCTCCATCTGAATCCTAATAAATGCACTTTTGGTGTCCGTTCTGGAAAGTTGTTGGGCTTTATTGTCAGTCAAAAATGCATTGAAGTTGATCCTGGTAAAGTTAAAGCTATTTAGGAAATGACTGCGCCCAAAACAGAAAAATAAGAGGATTCTTGAGACGTTTGAACTATATCTCCCGATTTATATCCAATATGACTGCCACATGTATGCCAATCTTCAATCTTCTCCACAAAATCAGGGTTGTGTATGGGCAGAAGATTGCCAAAAAGCTTTTGAAACAATTAAAGAGTATATGCTTGAACCTCCTATTTTGTCTCCTCCCGTGGAAGGAAGACCTCTGATCTTGTATTTGGCCGTTCTGGAAGAGTCTATGGGATGTGCTCTGGGTCAACAAGATGAATCTGGTAGAAAATAATTTGCCATTTATTATTTGAACAAGAAGTTCACCGATTGTGAGTCTCGGTACTCAATACTTAAAAAGACATGTTGTGCTTTAGCTTAGGCTGCCAAGCGCCTCCGCTAGTATATGTTGAATTGTACAACTTGGTTGATATCTAAAATGGATCCAATTAAGTATATCTTTGAAAATCTTGCTTTAACTGGGAGGATTTCTCATTGGTAAATGTTGTTGTCAGAATATGATATTGAGTACCAAACTCAAAAAGCGATAAAAGGAAGTGTTTTGGATGAAAAATTGGCACACCATCCAATTAATGATTATCAATCTATCGGGTTTGATTTTTTTGATGAGGATGTGATGTATCTGAAGGTTAAATATTGTGAGGAACCATTACCTGAAGAAGGACTATCGGGTTTGATTTTTAATGGAGCTGTTAATGAGTATGGCAATGGTATTGGGGCGATTATTATTACCCATCATGGTTCTCATATTCCTTTCATTGCAAGGTTGGTGTTCACTTGCACAAATAATGCGATAGAGTATGAAACATGCATTATGGGATTGGAAGAAGCTATTGATTTAAGAATCAAGATTCTTGATGTATATGGAGATTCAGCCCTGGTGATTAATCAGATTCAAGGGGAGTAGGAGACACGTCAACCTGATTTGATTCCTTATCGTGATTATGCAAGAAGGTTGTCAACTTTCTTCAATAAGGTTGAGTTTCACCATATACCTAGAGCAGAGAATCGAATGGCAGATGCTTTAGCAACTTTATCCTCTATGATTATGGTAAACTGGTGGAATGATGTGCCAAAAATTGATGTTATGCGTCTTGATAGACCAGCTCATGTGTTTGCACTTGAAGAGATTGTTGATGATAAACCTTGGTATTATGATATTAAATGTTTTCTTCAGAATCAAGAGTACCCACTTGGGGCATCCAAAAAGGATAAGAAAACTTTGAGAAGATTGGATGGTAGTTTCTTCTTGAATGACGATGTGATGTATAAGAGAAATTATAACATGGTTTTGCTAAGATGTGTAGACAAGCGTGAAGTAGACATGTTGATGAAATAAATTCATTAAGGATCCTTTGGTACCCATGCCAATGGACATGCAATGGCTAAGAAGATGTTAAGGGCAGGTTATATTGGCTGACAATGGAATCTGACTATTGTAAATATGTGAAGAAGTGTCATAAATGCAAGATTTATGCTGACAAAATCCATGGGCTTCCAACTCCTCTCAATGTTATCTCTTCTCCATGGCCTTTCTACATGTGGGGCATTGATATGATTGGAATGATTGAGCCTAAAGGGTCGAACAGATACTGTTGCACCCCAAAATTTGCCCAACATTTCTTCACCTAGCTTATGTTTCATTTCATTCACATTAGCATTATCATTTGCATTTCATTGACATGTATGCAGGAGATCAAGAGGTATGATTACCAATAAAAGGCTACACAAGAGTTTGAAGCTAGCTAAGAAGGTTATTCAAGTGGCCAAGGGTTGATATCCTTGTCAGAGAAGTTAAAAGATCCTCAAAAAGAGTGGTTGAAACCAAGAAGGTGTGTCTCCTAACTTGAGAGTTGTGGGAAGTCATCAGATGATTCTGAAGCCATGAAGATAGACTTTAGGTCTTGAGAGATCTCATGAGAAGTGTTGAAGATCACTTTGAGGCCTAGACAGGTCATTGTGCAAGATTAAGAAGGCTCAACCATGAGTGGTGCAGCTAAGGTTTGACTGGGTCAACCCTAAGTCAACTAATGATTTGAAGAAGGTTGAGACCTAATTCAAGAGCCATGTGATCATGGATTGATACATTGAGATGCTATAAGGATGATTCCAAAGTTAACTCATCATGATTGAAGATTTTGAGAAGTTTCAAGCAAGGGTTTCTAAGGCTTGACAGTGTAAAATCCCCTAGTTTGACCCCTATCTTCAAGGTAATTTAGCTCACGGTGTGATTGTCATCTCATCTTGCCCCCAACATGAATGTTGTAAAGCATGATCTTAGCTTTAATTTGAGTGCTAGAAGTCCTTGATAGGATTTGTAGAACTCATGTTATGACTTTGACAAGTTACAGGTCATCTGAGGTATGTGAATTTGGAGCTTGAAAGTTGTCCAACTTGCATGAAACTTTTTCCCTAGAAGGATGATTCCTATGAACTTTTGGTCAACATGAATGTTGTTCCTTATCCTCTTAGCTTTCTAGAGAGTACTAGAAGTCCTTGATAGGATCTGTAGAACTCAAGTTATGGCTTTGACAAGTCAAGGGTATTTTGGTCATTTGGAGATTATAGGTCACTTCAAGCACAAGGCCATGACTCCTAAAATAATGTTTTAAGGCTAGCCAAGAGGTCATGAGAGCTTGGAATAGCTTGCTTCACAAAATCACAAAAATGGCCTAAAATAAGGGTGAATTTCAAATGAACCAAAGATGGAAATTGGGATTTTTGATCTACATGTCCAAACCAAGCCATGTGACATACCAATTTGATTGTAAAACACATTTTAAGAACATTGACATTTCCACAATTTTGAATTGAGAGTTAATTTGAGGACTTGCTTTGAAAAGTGGTTACTTACATCATAAGTAACAATTGCCAAACCAATATGCAAGGCATAACCAAGGTTCCTTTCAATCCAAACACTTTCATAATCTCATTTGGAGAGAATTTGGATGAAAAGCATAATGAATACAAGCTGATGCAATGACTGTCATACACATAGCATATCATGGGATTTTCAAGTGAAGTGAGATATTGAATTTCTCATTAGATTGATCTAGAACTTTCTAGATCACTCATCCTTGTTCTATATATGATTTAGAAGTGGTTCAGAGTGAAGGTTGGTGAGGATTGAGAGAGGAGAGTGAGATTGCACTTTGAAATTTCTCATTGCAAATCAAAATCTGTTACAAGGTTAGAGGCCATTTCAGTCCAAGAAATTTATCTCAATAGCTTGCTCTGAGGTTGGTGATTGATCCCAGATCAAATTCGAGGCTAAGTGGTGGAGGAATCATGAGCTAGCCATTGGAGTTGGAAGCTTGCAACTCAGAATCGGTTTCAAGAACTTAGGGTGTTTCAATTCTTTTCTTTGCATACAGAAGATTGATTAGAGGCTAGTGAAGGATTCTGTAAGTTCTTGAGGGTTGATTTGAAGATTCAACCACTCTGTTTGCTCAATTTTACCAGGTATGCAGTTCTTGTTCTATGGCTTAAATTAAGTAGAATTAAGAGGAATTGTTATGGTAGATGCATAGTAGAATGGTGTAGGAAGGTTTCTGGATCATAAATTTGGAGATTAGTGACCAATTAGGGTTGTTGCAATTTTCGGTTGAGATTGTGTTCTTGCGAATCTTGAGTTTTTAGAATGAATTAAGGGCATGAATGGATTCCTGAGGAAATTTGGGACAAGATTCATCAAGGAATCGTGGCCAATGGTGGACTCTAGAGCGAGTTAGGGTTGTGGATGGCTGATCGGAGAAGTCACCGGCGGTGGCTCCAGCGCGCGCAGGTGAACTGAGCTCAGAAATTCAAAAGGAAGAAGATGATCCCAGAGCCATTGGATTGGAGGTGGACCTTTGACCAAAATGGGATCTAACGGCCATGGATTGGTTTCAATTTGTGAAGGACTCTGAGTTGTATCAAACGCAGCGTTTCATTAATGTAATATGGGTGGGCTTAGTGCAGATTGATACTCACACCCCCCTTTTGGGCCCAACCCTAAAATGAACTGATTTTTCATGCTATTCACACCACGTGTTTGTCATTTTATTTTGATTTTCATTTTATTGTTCATTTCATACATGGTTATTAGAAAATTCATAAATAATTGAAAAGTGACTCAATTAATCCCATTCTTTTTGCCATGGATTCATGATTGAATCTAGTATTTTTTAGATAAAAAATATTAATATTCCATGCATTTTTTGATTTTATGTGCATTTTTAAATTTTAATTGATATTAAAATAATCATGGTTGATACCTTGTTTTGCTGAATTTTGTGTGATCAACTGATGATGATTTTGGCCTTGATTTTTTATGAGTAGCTAGCATAGATATGCATGTTCCCCCTAGATTTTTATCAAATTGTTGTGATGAATGTAAGTGGTAGTTCTAGGTTGAAACTTTAAGAGCTCCATTTTTAGGGTTTATGGTTGATACCTTATGCTTTAGATTTTATTTCTAGAACTTGGTGGATGATTCAACCTCTGATTTTTGTATGGTAGATTCATGATTGAATTAAGATCCCTTAGGAATTTTTGTAGGAATTTACAATGTAGTTTACTATTTTTGTTTGATTTTAGTTTAGATGCTAACTTTAGATGATTCTAATGCACTAATTCAACTAGAATGACTTCTTTAGTTCCCTTAGATTAGGGTTTTGTTTCTCTTGCTCTTGGATGAGGTTGAAGGCAAGTTGAAGATGCAATGGAGTGCTTGAAGAAGCTTGGATGTGAAGATCTTCCCTTCTTTTGGTGTAGTGTTGAGTAGGTGTTAAGATTAGGGTTTTGTAGGCAGAGCTTCTAGATAGATTCTCTTCCTTCATAAACATGGAAGATGTTTATCACTTCCATTCTTCCCTATGATGTAAGGTCCCCTTGTAAAGGCCTCATCCCTCCTTTGGTAGGATGTGTGGCTCTTTACAAGTTGGTAGAACCTTTGAGGGTCCCTTTCTCTGATGATACGATGCTTAGTGGTGACCTTTGGTCTTCACTCTGCTACCAATCATCCAGACTTTGCTCTTGTTAGATGAATCTTTCTCCCTTGCTAGAGGATGGAGTCCTTGTATGAAGACTGAAGAGGCTAGAAGTTGATACTTCTCTGTATTTGAAGACTACTCTTAGGAGCTAAAGCTTGTAGATCAGGAAGAGCAAGTTGATGCTTGTAAGGAGGAGAGAGCTGAAGTTTGAAGGTCCAGAAGAACAAGTTGACACTTGTGAAGAAGATCAAATTGAAATTGAGTGAAGAGCTGAGGCTTGAAGAGAAAAGATTGAGTTGATACTTGTGTTGATACATTGAGAGCCTGCAGGAGCCAAGTTGATACTTGATTTTAGGAGTGAAGCCTGAAGGTGGAATTTACTCTGGAGCTGAGGCTTGAAGAAGAGAGAATGAGTTGATACTTATGTTGGATGTGTTGGAAGCCTGAAGAAACAAGTTGACACTTGCTATTGAAGATGATAGCCTTGAAGAGTGGTTGAAGACTGAGGACTGAGCTGATGTCAGAGGAGCTTTGCTGTGGTGCTGTGGAAGCTGTTGGTTTGCTTTCTTTCCTGTCTGTTTGCTTGCTGTACAACTGTATTGATGTGACTTGTTTGATTTGCTTGATGCATTAGCATAAGTCCATATTTAGACTGATTTAATCTAGGAGCATGATTGCACTAGAGGCTGAGTTGCTCCCTCTGCTTGTATTTACTGTATGGCTTTGCTTGCGGGTATTCGATAGAGCCCAGCTCCCTTGCCTATGTGGTTTGTGTATGCTTGATAGCATGTTATTTCTTCTGTATGATTACAGTTATTCATATCTGGCTTGAGGTTGAGATGAGCTTGTGGAGGCTGATGCCTCACACACATTTCCTCCCTCACTTGCATTGCATGCATTTTACTGTATATCTGTTTACTGTTTAAGCTGATGCCTTATCTGTTTCTGTTTATCATTCACATGATCCCTTAGGAATCTCACTTCCTTTGATAAGGAAGTGATGATTAGAACTTTAGGTTGAAACCTATGCATGATAACTTCTAGGAGATCCCGGTTTCAAACTTCAACCATAGGATGAACCCTTGGAATGAAAACGTTAGGACTTGATAGTCTCCCTTTAGTTGAGCCTGTTCTCTCTTCTCATCTCAAAACACATCAAAATACAGTAATAAAGGTTAACTGACGTTGTACGTTATGAGCCTTAAGTTACTTGGGAAATGATTGTTGAAGGGTCACTCTTCAACAGTCTGGATGTTTAGTATGGTACCCTTAGGGTGACATGCGACGCATTCACTCTCAAGTCATAGTCTCTAGTGCGATATTGGTTGCAAACATCCATAAAAAACAGTTCTTCCGTAAAAGACAGAAAACGAACTTCAAACCTTTTTCCCCCGTGGGCCCATAATTCAAAGGAAGCTTTTCTGAAGAAAAGAGTGTCGTTAACTCCCAGTTCTACCGCAAATGGTAACGCTTAAGTCTCCAAGGGTCGAGCTGCGTACATCCAACTGCTGGAACTGTTTGTTAACCCTACTCGATAAAACAGATGAATCTGAATTCCCGTAATCCGTATCATCCCAAACTACGTAAGCTCTGATCTCTCAAGCCTGTTGAGAGTATGTAGGCATAATACTGATGTATTGGCGAGCCACCTTCCCCGTAACCCGTAGTTAGTCGAACTACGTTGACACTGATTTCTCATTCTCTGATGAGAATACGTAGGCATAAAGCGCGACGCTTTGCCGAGTCATTTTCTTTTCTTTTTAAGCCGACCTTGATAGGTAGATAGATAAAATAAACCCTTCAGATAAACACAGCAAGCATGGATCCCATCGAGTACGATGGACGTGAGGGGTGCTAATACCTTCCCCTTGCGTAACCGACTCCCGAACCCAGACAATGGTTGCGATGACCTTGTCTTATACCTTTTTCGTCAGGTTTTTCCGATCGTTTCCTTTCCCATTCTGAGGGATAAATAACGAAAGGTGGCGACTCTTCTGTTTTGCCGGCACCTTATTTTCGCGGTAGCGACAGCTGGCGACTCTGCTGGGGAGCTGGTAGTTTCCTAGGGATCCAACGTCCCGTACGCGAGTCAGTTTGGGGATCCAACGTCCCCTGCGAGAGTCAATCCTAGCGCTTGTATGTTTACTTGTTGGGTTGTGTTTATTTATCGTATTTTATTTCCCGCACTTTATTTTCAGTATGATATGATTATTTGTGCTGTTGTGGGAGGGGCATTCTGATGAGTGAGAAGCCAGACCCAGGCTTGAGTGTACTTAGCATTAGTTGTGGAAATTAGTGGGCGCGTGCTTGCTTTGCAGGCACTAGTGTCTCATGAAATCCACGCTCAGACGAGGTTCTCCCGATTGACTTCTTTTTCAACCCTTTGGGTTGAGGGGGTTGTTGGTTTGGAGGATTGTCGAGTCTGGGGACCGATCATTTGGGATTCAGCCGAGTGAGGCCACTTCAGGAGATGGTGATGCCACACCTTCTAGGTATCGTATCACCCCTCTTGAATGTATGTGACGTTGATGACCACATAGGATGCCGAACTTGTGTCAGTTTAGGTCCATACCTGTGAGCAGGGTTGGGTTTGTTGCAGGAAGCCTTAACCTTCAGACTACCTGGTTTTCTTGATAGTGAATCCGCTTTGTTGGAATCAAAGGTTCTCATCATCAGATGTATTTGGTCTTGACAGAGCAGATTTGTGGTCCTGTATCAGAGGTCCTTATCTTCAGAGATGTTTGTTCTTGACAGAGCAGAGTTACGGTCCTGCATCAGAGGTCCTTATTATCAGATATGTGTGTTCTTGACAGAGCAGATTTATGGTCCGATACCAGTATTTTCTTTTCATCAGAGATATGGTTGTTCTTGACAGAGCAGTATTATGGTTTTGTTGATAGAGAATCTTCACCTTCACCTCCTCAACAGCACAGTCGTCTTGATCTCCTGCTGCATGATTGCATTTTGCATTGTTTTGCATACTCATTTGCATTTCATTAACGTGTGTCTGCGTTGCAGGTACCGTTTCCCCCGATTCAGGTTTTCTTGCCTTCTGTTGTGCTATTATGGGTTCTCTGAGGAAGACAGTGGCTTACAAGCTCCCCACTCCTGATGTTGTTCAGCTGACTGGTTTGATTGCTTTGGTAGATGATTATGTGAGAGATGAATTCAGAAAGTCTTACGGTAAACTGCTCAGTTTGGTTCGTAAACCCTATGTGTTTGAGTTGAATGGGTTTCACGCCCTGCTGCAGTTCTACGATCCTCCTTTGAGATGCTTTACTTTCCAGGATTTTGTTCTCGCACCTACACTAGAAGAGTATGCTGATTTGTTAGGTGTGCCTATCAAGAGGCAGATGCCCTTTGTTCATATGGATGCTGAGCCGGACCTGGCTAGTCTAGCTCCTTCACTTCACCTAGATGCCTCCTAGTTGATCTTGTCTAGTTGGAACAAGGTTACCGGTTTCTCCTTGCAGTTCTTAGTGGGAAAAGCTCAGTAGTGCGCCAAAGAAGGATGTTGGATCGTGTTCAACGCCATCCTCGCTCTATGCATATATGGCATCATTCTGTTCCCCAATATGCCTGACTTTGTGGACTTCGACGCATTTCACATCTTTGCATTAGGGAATCCATTCCCTACCTTGATAGGAGATGTCTACCATTCCGTCCACTACAAAAACGAGAACAGAAGGGGTAAGAATGTCTCATGCTGTGTACCCCTGCTCTATAGATGGCTTGATAGTCATCTACCCAAGAGGGGTCCCTTTGCTTCGTTTGCAGCCACAGCTGAGTGGTCTGAGCGCCTGATGAGTCTGTCAGCAGAGGATATTGCCTGGTTCGATAGAGATAGGTTGGGTACTGAGATTATCTTCAGTTGCAACGGGTTTCTGAATGTGCCTTTGATAGGCAGGAAGGGCTATATCAACTATAATCCATCTCTGCTGGTCCGACAGTTTGCTTATGCTTTGAGAGCTCCGCCGAAGGATGAAGAGGTGCAGGAATCTCTGTACCTCACTGGTCTTCTAGAGGGGGATATGTTATCTAAGCTTCAGCACGCTTGGAATGGTATCTGTAAGCGGGGAAAACCATTGCTGGGGAAGAGTAACAGCCAAGCCTACGCTCCATATGTGACTTGGATCAGAGCTAGAGCAGATGTTATAGGGGTGCCGTTTCCTCCTGCCAAGCCAGAAAGCCCTCCAGTGATCGAAGAGCCTACCACCATGCCTATTCAGCAGCACAATCAGGTGTTAGCTGAGCGAGATGAGCTGAAGAAGGAAAATGAAGAACTGGAGAAAGAATTGGCTCAGCTCAGAAGCGAGAGAAGTGAAGTCGTTCATTCCTTCAAGAGGCAGACAGAGCTGGTGAACCAGTTAGGGACAGATTTGACTAAGCAGATAGCTGAGCGTGAGCGTGTGGGTCGAGACTTCAAAGCTGTCAATGATGTACTGGCCACTAAGAAGCAGCATTTGGATGAGGCGTATCGGAGAATATCCAAGTTTAACCAGCATTGGAAGGCCACCCTAGCCAACGGCAAAGAACGGGAGGGTAAGCTGAAGCAACAGATCTCCAAGCTGAAAGCCCAGGTGAAAGCTAGTGAGAAGAGGTTTGATGAAGAAACCGCTCACAGATATGCCGCTGAAGGCCAGCTCAACAAGGCTCTCGCTAACCTGAAGGAGCGCAAGCTGACGTTTGAATCCAAGAAGCGGAAGTTGGAAGATTGTTTCGGCGAAGGAGCATGGGAGGACTCAGTTGAAGGTCTTCAATACACTATTATGCAGAGGGAGCTACTCGTCGAGGGGTTACTCACTCGACCTGATCATCCAGAAACAAGGAATCTGTTAGAAGAGTTTCGCGCCCGTGGCCGTACTTGACTGTATTTGTAATCCTTATGTTTTGATCACTGTTGTATGCTGACCATCACCAGGCTTGTTGGTTGAGGTCATGCTATTGATTCAGCTTGTATCCAGTGACGTTGTGTACCGCCTTGATGGGCTTTCTTTATATATGAGATGTTATTTCCATGACTAAACTCAGACTTCTTATTATCAGCACTGGCACTCAGGCACTAGGATCGGGGGATACCTCTCTAACACACAGACACACGTTTGCATTTGCATGAAGCATTTGCATAACGAGCACTTTGTTGTTTTTTCTAACCCTTTGTGTTCACAGGTTGTTCCAGGATTGATCAAAGACCGACCCATCGCTACCAGACCAGAGCAAATCAAGCCAGAGTTATGGAGCAAGTACAGACTGACGTTCAGGAACTCCGAGAAAGAATGGACCGCTTCATGGAGCTCATGCAAGTGGTCGCCAACGGCCAGGACCAGCTCAGAACCTTGGTCCAACCTCTGATTTCAAGGGTTGACAGCAATGGTGTACTCCATGGTGGGACTGTTCCAACCCCTCCACCTGTTGAAACTCCTCAGAATGGCGTCCCCGTGACCGGGGGGAATGGCAGTGCCAACGGCAATGTGATCGCTAACATGGGACTCAATGGTAATACGACTAGCGTCGGTAATGGGAATTTTGAAGCTAATGTCAATGTTGGGCTGGGCAACGGCAACGCAGGTGTTGGAAATCTGTATGGGCCTCAGCCATGGTTAGAAGACCGTCAAGACGATGTGTTCTCATAGAAAGGTGTTGAAGGAGAGCTGACTGCTGAAGCACGTCTGAGGTTTAAAGCACTCGAGGACAAGATGAGAAATTTCGAGAACCAGAACACCATGGGTGTTGACATGTCCAAGTTGGGACTGATTGCTGATTTCAAGGTGCCTCCCAAGTTCAAGGTACCCGACTTCGAAAAGTACAAGGGCACCACTTGCCCTTGCGTCCACCTGAGATCATACTACCGGAAAATGTACGCTCACTCTGAAGATGAGAAGTTGCTGATGCACTTCTTTCAGGATAGCTTGTCCGGGCCATCCTTGGAGTGGTACATGAGTCTGGAACCTACCAGTGTGCGCACGTGGAAGGAACTTGCTGAAGCATTCGTGCACCATTACCAATATAACAGTGACTTGGCTCCGAACCGAGTTCAACTGCAGAATTTATCACAGAGGAACAACGAAGGGTTCAAGGAATACGCCTAACGGTGGCGTGAATTAGCAGCTAGGGTTCAGCCGCCGATGGTTGAACGGGAGCTTGTTGAAATGTTCGTAGCCACCCTCCCAGGGGTTTACTACGAGAAATTGGTCAGCAGTATGTCTGGAAGCTTCTCAGATCTCATTATCACGGGTGAGCATGTTGAAAACGGGATCAAACTTGGGAAAATTCAAGGTGATCTATCCTCAGCTGGAGGAGGAAAGAAACCATATGGTGGAAAAAGGAGGGAAGGAGAGACGAGCGTCGTGTCCAACGCTCGAAGGAAAGGCAAGGGCTAGCACCAGCAGGTGGCCAGCATAACCATCCCCGCGGTCCAACAACCCCAACAGCAGCAGCAGCAACAGCCGAATCAACAAGGGTACAGAAAGTACCTGAACAGGGCACCTCTGTCAAGTCGTCACCTTGAGACTCCACCCATGTCTTATGCTCAGTTGTTACAGACTCTGCTTCAGTTGCAGCTGATCCAGAAGAGAACCCTGGCTCCCTTGACAGGGGCACCTCCGCCAGGTTATGATGCGAATGCGACTTGTGAATTTCACTCAGGGGCACCAGGCCACACGATAGAAAACTGCAAAGCCTTCAAGCACAAGGTGCAGGATATGGTGGACGCTAAGATCATCAATTTCTCAGATAATGTGCACGAAGAACCCTATGCCGAATCATAGGGGAGGTGGGGTAAACGCCATTATTGAAGAAGAGAACTTAGATTTGTTGACTGATGTCAAGGATCTGAAGACGCCGCTTAGCTTCGTTAAAGCCAAGCTGATGAAAAGAGGTTTCTTCCCGGGCTGTGGAGAACTATGTATGGGCTGTGCGACTAGTCTTGATGGATGTGAACAGTTGATATAAGGGACTCAGAGTCTGATGACCGAAGGAATCTTGCAGTTTAGCCGAAGGGCCGAAAGCGGATTGGGAGAGGTAATGTTGAAGCAAGATGATGAGGTTGCCACCATCACCATCCCTCGCCGGACGATAACTATTTCTGCACCTAGACCGCCCACGATCACTATCACCAAAGCTGGGCCGATACCTTTCGAAAGCACCAATGCTGTCCCATGGCATTATGGGGAAAACGTCTACTGCAACGGACAGAAGTTGGAACTGGAACCATCTGGGTCGTCTGTGGATAACCTAGTGGGCATTGGCGGAATCACGCGCAGCGAAAGAGTGTTTGCTCCACCTGAGGTTGTGACGGACAAAGCGGACAAAGCTTAAGTAACTGATAAGGGAAAGAATAAAGTCGTTGAAGAAACCCCTCGTGGGGTAGAGAAGGACTTACTTGTTAAAGACGCTGAAGAGTTTATGAGGTTGATTAAAAAGAGTGACTACAAGATCGTGGATCATCTTCATCAAACACCCTCGAAAATTTCCATCCTGAATTTGTTGTTGTGTTCTGAGGCACATCGCAACGCGCTGTTGAAGGTGTTGAATGCCACATATGTACCGCAGGAAATATCGGTCAACCAGTTGGAAGGGGTCGTAGCCCACGTGAATGCTGGAAACGGGTTAGGGTTCACTGACCTGGAGCTGACGCCGAAGGGAAGGAACCACAATAGTGCCCTGCACATCTCGATAGACTGTAGAGGAATGATTATGTCTCATGTGTTAGTGAACACGGGGTCATCACTCAATGTTCTTCCGAAGAAAGCATTGATGAAGTTAGATACTCGCGGGTTGATTTGCACACCCAGTGATCTAGTTGTGAAGGCGTTCGATGGAACCAAACGTCATGTTTTCGGGGAAGTGACCTTACCAATCCAAGTCGGGCCAGAAACATTCGACGCAGTCTTCTACATTATGGACATCATGCCCGCCTACAGCTGTCTCCTAGGCCGGCCATGGATCCATTCTGCTGGCGCCGTGACCTCCACGTTGCACCAGAAGCTCAAGTATGCTGTCGGAGGTAGCATTGTAACTGTTTATGGCGAGGAAGTTATAATGGTGAGCCATTTGTCATCCTTCAAATATGTTGAGATGGATCGGGAAATCCACGAAACTCTATGTCAGGCGTTCGAAGCTGTTAAAGTCAAGAACGTAGCTCCTGTAATCGCTGAGAAACCAGAGATGACTCTCTCTTCCTTCAAGGAAGCCCGGACCGTTGTTCAAGCCGGATCTACCCCAGGCTGGGGGCGAATTCTAGAGATACCTAACAAGCAGGATAAGTTTGGGTTGGGGTACTCTCCTGCGGCTGAAGCCTCCTCTTCTCACGGTGCGTCGCGAGGTAAAGGGCCGATCCAGTTTACAAGCGGCGGAGTAATATTCGAAAGTATCAACGCAGTGTCTGAAGACGGTGAAGACAACGATTGCGACCTAGACTCTTGGATCCAGCCAAGCAAGCCAGGCGAGAGCCTCAACAACTGGTCCATCAGGGATACCATCCAAGTGATAGGCAAAGAGTAATGATTTACTTTCTCTAATCATTGTACAACCCTATGTCTTACCCGGGGCATAGTGGTTTTATTGTCAGGGCCTTGTTTGATTATGTACATGCATTTTACCAATAAATCAAAAGGCGTTTTTCTTTGTATTCAAATGTTGTGATCTCTGTTATTCCTGTTTTATATTTGTTTTGAAAAACAATAAAATGGCAATGGGGTTTGTGCTAACCTGCATATCCTTGTTTTAAGCTTAACCCTTGTTATTGCAGGATCCACATAGCAGATGACATCGACTCTGGACCTTCTACGACTCACTTCGATTTCGATTGCCCGATCTATCAAGCCGAAGAAGAGATTGATGAAGACGAAGACCTTCCCGAAGAGTTGGCCCGCTTGTTGAAACAAGAAGAGAAAGTTATTCTGCCTCACAAAGAAGAGATCAAGATTGTGAATCTGGGTTCTGAAGAACTGGTCAGGAATGTCAGGATAGGAGCTGCATTGCAGAGTGATGTCAAGCAGAGATTGGTCGAGATGCTAAGAGAGTATAGTGACGTCTTTGCTTGGTCATACGAAGATATGCCCGGACTTGATACTGACATCGTGGTCGACCACTTGCCGCTGCGAGAAGACTGTCCTCCCGTTAAGCAGAAGCTTAGGCGGACGCGACCAGATATGGCCGTTAAGATCAAAGAGGAAGTGCAAAAGCAGCTTGATGCTGGCTTCTTAGCGGTCACTACTTACCCTCTGTGGGTCGCCAACATAGTGCCTGTACCGAAGAAGGACGGTAAGGTGCGAATGTGCGTCGATTATCGGGATTTGAATAGGGCGAGCCCTAAAGATGATTTCCCGCTCCCTCATATTGATGTGTTGGTCGACAATACAACCCAGTTCTCCGTATTTTCGTTCATGGATGGCTTCTCCGGTTATAATCAGATCAAGATGGCGCCGGAGGACATGGAGAAAACTACGTTTATTACACCTTGGGGAACGTTTTGCTACAAGGTAATGCCTTTCGGTCTAAAGAACGCAGGGGCCACTTACCAACGAGCAATGGTTACTTTGTTTCATGACATGATTCACCATGAGATTGAATTCTATGTTGATGACATGATTGCAAAGTCCCAAACGGAGGAAGGACATCTGGTCAATTTGCTGAAGCTTTTTGAGAGGCTTAGGAAATTCAGGTTGAGGCTGAATCCTAACAAGTGTACTTTCGGGGTACGGTCGGGAAAACTACTGGGGTTTATCGTGAGTGAAAGAGGCATCGAGGTTGATCCTGCGAAGATAAAAGCAATACAAGAAATGCCAGCGCCAAAAACTGAAAAAGAAGTTCATGGTTTCCTGGGCAGAATAAACTACATTGCAAGGTTTATCTCTCAGCTCACGGCCACGTGTGAACCGATGTTCAAACTACTGAAAAAAGATTAGGCGATTATCTGGAACGAGGATTGCCAGAAGGCATTTGATAAGATAAAAAAATATCTACAGGAACCTCCGATCTTGATACCCCTAGTGGCCGGAAGACCCTTAATCATGTACTTGACAGTTCTTAAGAACAATATGGGGTGTGTTCTCGGTCAACACGACGAGACGGGCAGAAAGGAGCATGCCATTTACTACTTGAGTAAAAAGTTCACAGATTGTGAATCTCGTTACTCGATGCTGGAAAAAACGTGTTGTGCACTAGCCTGGGCCGCCAAACGTTTACGACAATACATGCTCAATCACACCACCATGCTAATTTCGAAGATGGATCCGATCAAGTACGTCTTCGAGAAGCAAGCGCTTTCGGGCAGGATTGCCAGATGGCAAATGGTGTTGACGGAATATGACATTCAGTATGTTTCCCAGAAGGCCATCAAGGGGAGCGTATTGTCTGAGTACCTTGCCGAACAGCCGATCGAAGATTACCAGCCGATGAAATTTGAATTCCCTGATGAGGATATCATGTTTCTTAAAGCGAAAGATTGCGATGAATCGTTTCCCGACGAGGGTCCAGACAGGAAATCCCAATGGAAATTGATATTTGACGGGGCATTTAATTCTTATGGAAGTGGCATTGGAGCGATCATCACGACTCCCTACGGATCCCACATCCCGTTTACTGCGAGACTGACGTTTCCGGTCACCAATAACGAAGCGGAGTACGAGGCATGCATCATGGGTCTAGAAGAGGTGATTGATTTGAGAATCAAGAACCTAGATGTATATGGTGACGCGACACTTGTGATTAACTAGATTAAAGGGGAGTGGGAGACTCGTCAATCGAATCTGGTGCCGTACATGAATTATGCCAGAAGGCTGCTTCCGTTCTTCGATTGAGTGGAACTCCATCATGTGCCCAGAGCCGAGAATCAGATGGCTGATGCCTTAGCCACGTTGGCTTCAATGTATAAAGTCAATTTTTGGAATGAAGCTCCAAGACTTGTCCTGTCTCGTCTTGATAGACCTGCATTCGTCTTTGCGATCGAGGAAGCCTCCGATGGCAAGCCATGGTTCCATGATATCCATACTTTCCTTATGACTAAGGAGTATCCTGCGGGAGCGTCAACCCAGGATAAGAAGACTCTGAGGAGGCTATCTGGAAACTTTTATCTCGATCCTGATGGAGTTTTGTATAAAAGAAACCACGATCTCGTGCTACTCAGATGTGTAGATGAGAAAGAGGCGAGTATGCTCATGGAAGAAGTCCATGAAGGCACATTTGGTACGCACGCCGGCGGGCATGCTATGACAAGAAAGATCCTGAGAGCAGGATATTACTGGCTGACGATGGAATCAGATTGCTTTAAATTCGCGAAGAGATGTCATAAATGCTAGATTTATGCCGATAAGATTCATGTGCCTCCATGTCCGCTGAATGTCATGTCCTCCCCGTGGCCGTTCTCCATGTGGGGCATCGACATGATAGGCAAGATCAAGCCCACTGCATCTAACGGTCATCGCTTCATTTTAGTAGCCATCGACTACTTCACCAAGTGGGTGGAGGCAGCCTCATATGCTAATGTGACCAAGCAGGTGGTGGCTAAATTCATAAAGAGGGACATCATCTGTCGTTACGGAATTCCCGAGCGGATCATTACTGACAATGGTTCGAATCTGAATAACAAGATGATGAAGGAGCTGTGCCAGAGTTTCAAGATTGAACACCACAACTCATCTCCTTACCGGCTGAAGATGAATGGCGCCGTTGAAGCGGCCAATAAGAACATCAAGAAGATTTACCAGAAGATGGTTATGACCTATAAGGATTGGCACGAGATGCTACCATTTGCACTGCACGGTTATCGTACCACGGTACGTACATCTACCGGGGCCACTCCTTTCTCACTGGTGTACGGTATGGAAGTTGTCCTACCGTTAGAAGTTGAGATCCCTTCTTTACGAGTTTTGGTTGACGTGAAACTCGATGAGGCAGAATGGATTAAGAACCGATTAAACCAACTCAGCCTGATGGACGAGAAGAGGTTAGCATCGATTGCGCATGGTCGTATGTACCAGAGTCGAATGAAGAAAGCTTATGATAAGAAGGTGCGTCCTAGAAGATTTCAGACGGATGATCTCGTCCTGAAGAAGATTCTTCCTCCACACTTCGATCACCGGGGCAAGTGGACTCCGAATTACGAAGGTCCGTACATCGTCAGCAAGGTCTTCTTAGGAGGAGCTTTGTTGTTATCCACGATGGATGGCGAAGATTTTGCATCCCTGGTAAACGCAGACGCAGTTAAAAAATACTTTGCTTAAAAATGACCCGCTGGAAAGAAAAAGAATATCCAGGCAAAAATGGGGCATCCTGGAGAACCATAAAAAAGGAAAAAGGTTCAGGCAAAAATTAGGGATATAAAGAAAAGAATGTACACCCGCAAAGTCGAAAACCTGGAAGGCCGACTTTGGCAAAAAGGGGTATCCCGGTGAATCGAAAACCCGAAAGGGCGATTCAGGCAAAAGTTAGGGATTTGAAAAAGCAAATGACTGTATTCCGTGTGTGGACTGTATTTGTTCGGTGGTTTGGAAGACCTGAGGGTCGTTTATCTGAATCAATCTCTTCTGAAGCTAAAGCGTCGGAGAGGTATCGAAGTCGAGTGGGTCATAGAGGGATTAACTCATGGTGTTTGTCTACGCCTTGTTTCCGACATTTGCGTATATACTGATGTATATTTATGTTTTTAGATTTGCGCAGCTTCCTCATTCCAGGAGCTTGCATCTGTTGTAAAACATTTTTGCCCATTCAGGGGTTCATTATCAATGAAATGTATACTATTCAGCAATTCTGTCGTTTGTTTAGTATTTATCTGTTTTGTTTGCGAAAAAGAACGCCGATGTTTTCGATAAAATGCGCATACATAAACCTACCGGCCTAGGCCACTGATTGCTGAAACAATGAATTACTTGAGTATTGTCACGAAATGATAACCTTGATAGGTCCCTTTGAGGAGGGTATCTTGTCTGTTTGTTTGTGTTGTTGCAGGTATAGCATATTTCCCAAGCAGGATGATTCCTTCCTCTCCAGCAAGTTCAGCAGCGCCTCCCCGCAGAGTCCGAACACGGGACCAGAAGCATTGATATGTCTCCCCAAGTAGAGAAGATTCTCTCCCCAGTTAGATGTGTCCTGAAGGATCGTCGTCCCCCCAGCTGAGTCATATACTGAAGTGTTCAGCCCTCGATAGTACAGACTAAAGTCTCCGGGAGAGTTGAAATTCCCCACAGAGTCGTACTCTCCCCAGTAAGCAGGATGATTCCTTCTTCCCCCAGCCGAGTAGGCAAACCCCCAAGAGAGCCGAGTCCTTGGAAAACGTTTGGGCCATGATTGGTTTTCCCCAGTAGAATGTTGAATAGTTGATGCTGTATTTTCCCACTGGAGTCGTTATCTCCAATAAATTTTTGCCGCGAATGCCAGGCAGTTCATTTCTGCAATTGACATCGTTTCCCTCAGCAGTTTGTAGGTCGTATACCTAGCTGAGCAGGTCTAAGTTCTCGGAGAGCTTTATTCCCCTGCAGCAGTCAACTGAAGATCATTTCCCCAGGCGGAGTCCAATTGAGATTGGTGTGACTTCTTCTCCTTGGCAGGATGAGTCCTTCCTCCACCAGAGTGGTTCTTTCTCCTTGACAGGAGGATTAACCCTTCGGCATTTATTTTGCTGACGGGGTCGTAGTATTTTGCATGATTGCATAGCATTTACCCTACACGTGTAGCGTTTCCACCGTGTGGAGCATCGCGCCATTGTCAAACATATGCATATGAAACATGAGCCAGGTCGTTACCGTTCTTGTTTTGCAGGTGTTCCCCGATAGGGTGGATGATTCCCGAAATCTCAGAAGAGTTGTTTGGCCCGAGATGATTCTTGAATCCCCCCAGCAAAGTCGTTTTCCCAAGACGATTCTTGAACTCCTCAGCGAAGTTGTTTGCTTAAGATGATTCTTAAAATCCCCAATGAAGTCGCCAGAGTTGGTTGCTCAAGTTGATACTTAGAGGCCCCGGCAGAGTGTTTGATCAGGATGATTCCTGAAATCTCCAGCAGAGTTATTGGTTCAGGACGATTCTTGAAGTCTCTGGCGGAGTTATTTGTCCAAGATGATTCTTGTAGTCCTCAGCAGAGTTGATTCATCCGGAATGATTTTCGAATCCCCGAAGCAGAGTTACTTGATGGTGCCCTAGAACCCCCAGCGGAGATGTGTCATCCCCAGCAGGTTGTTGAGCAGAGAAGCTGAAGTTTCCCTTGAAGACTTGATGATTGAAGTCCGACAGTAGTGCCGAATCTCCTGACTTACTGATGAAGTTTGGCTGCAATGTCGAAGCAGTTCTCTCAGCTGATGCGGAGTGCCTGATGGAAGAGGATGTATGTCCTTATTTGGTTCATGATTGACCGAGAATTCTATTCCCGACTTACTGACGAAGTCCGGCTGACGCCCGAGAATTCCTTTGAATGCCCAACGGCACGATTAACTTGAGTGTTAAAAAATTCCTAAAGACCTGATGAGTCCCGAGGAACTCTTCCGCAGCAGTGTCGCAGAATGCCTAACGGCAATATCAGCTTTGCATTGCCAGTTACCGTGTAATTAGTGGTCCCTTGATGACTTGAGGACGAAGATCTACAGCAAAGTCAGACGATCATCCTAACGGAGATTTGAGCCTTCACCGGTTGTCGTGTGACCAATTCCCCAGCAAGTTGTCGTGCAACTGTCATGCTCAGTTTTTGAGGATGTTCCTACCAATCAAAGTATCGTTTACCTGTGCGTTGGCAAATCACCCGTTACCGTGTAACCAGTGATCCCTCGATGATTTGAGGACGCAATAATATCAGATAAATCCGAGAATCATCCTGACGGGGATTCAAATCAGTAGTTCTCCAGCTAATTGTCGTGAAGCTATTGTTTCAGTTTCCGAAGATTTGTCCCCTTCAGAGTACCGTGTACTTGTGCAGTTGGAAAATTTCCGGGTTTGTTGGTATTCAACCGTCTCGTACCTTGATTGTGTGAGAGCCGTTTGCTTCTCACCCAGTCAGGTCCAAGCCGCTTGAATAGGGGCAGATACCATTTCATATTGGAGGCTATTGACTATTTACCAAGTGGGTTGAAGAGATATCATATGCCAATGTGACCAAGCAAGTAATGGTCCAGTTTACCAAGAACCAAATCATCTGTCGGTATGGTGTTCCAAATAAGATTATCACTGATAATGGGTCGAATTTGAATAACAAGATGATGAAGGAATTATGTGATGAGTTTAAGATTGAGCATTATAATTCTTCTCCCTACAGACCCAAGATGAATGGGGTTGTTGAAGTTGCTAATAAGAATATTAAGAAGATCATTCAGAAGATGGTTGCTACATACAAGGATTGGCATGATATGCTCCCTTTTGCTCTGCATGTGTATCGTACACCCGTTCGCACTTCAACAGGGACAACCCATTTCTCTCTTGTTTATGGTATGGAAGCAGTGCTCCCGGTAGAGGTTGAAATCCCTTCTATGAGAGTTTTGATGGAAGTCGAATTGTTTGAGGCTGAATGGTGTCAGAGTAGATATAACCACTTGAATCTTATTGAAGAGAAAAGAATGACGGCCTTGTTTCATGGCCAATCGTATCAACATAAAATGAAGAAAACTTTTGACTAGAAGGTTCGACCTCATGTGTTCAGAGAAGGCGACCTTGTGCTCAAAAAGATCTCGACTTTTACCATTGATTATAGGAGCAAGTGGACTCATAACTATGAAGGCCCATATGTTGTTAAGAGAGCCTTCTTTGGCGGTGCATTAATTCTTACAACTATGGATGGTGAAGAGTTCACTAGTCTTGTGAATACCGATGCAGTCAAGAAATACTTCATCTAAAAAATAAAAGAACAACTCGCTAACTTTAAATACTTTTGCAGACTACCATTCGATCAATGAAATTTGGGCCTTTGTCCCTTTGGTTGCAATTCTTATTTTGTTTCTGTTTCTAAAATTTTATTTTATTTTTTATGATGGTTTTTGAAACAAATGTGAATAATTGATTTAAAGTTTGAAAATTATAAAAACATTTTCCTTTGATCTATGAATATAAAAAGGAATGTCAACAGTTATTCCAAGAATGGTAAAATCTCGAAGCGCAAAAACTTAGTGTTGTTTTCAGCGGAGTTTATTCTTATTGATACTCTCCCGAATAGAGTTTGTTGATGTTTTACTTAACAAGGTTCTTTCTTGCTCCCCTGGTAGAATTTATTGACAGCTCCCCAGTAGAGTTGTGTTGAGGTTTCTCCAGTAGAGTTTATTGATATTCCCTTAGCAGAGTTTTGTTCCTATGGATATCCAGACAAGTGATGTTCGGTTTTCCCCAACTAAGTCTTGATTCAAATCTTCTTCAGCTGAGTATGTTTCTTTCATCCAGCCAGATTATGGTCAGACAGTTGAGCAGTTTTGAAGAGCCACTTCTCCTTGATGATAATGCCCACACAAAGACTTGTCCTTTCTTATTCCCAGTGGAGGTTATGCATATTTACCTTAGATATTCCCCAAGTAGATAACAATGTTGTTGATTTCTTCTAAGAAGTATTGATATAGTAGTCACCTGTCGGGTTTTCTCTCGCCTTGTGTTAGGTATTGATTTAATATCCCCCACAACTTGACTTCTTGCTATGATGATAACTTCTTATTTTCCCCAGTAAGTCCAGGATGTTTCTCTCAGAGTTGGATAGTCATCAGAGAACTTTTTTTGAATCCCCATAAGAGCTATGTTATTCCCTAGTGGAGTTTGTGTAGCTGTTTACATAATTGCAATCCCTAGCAGATCCCTTATTTTCTGCAGCAGATCTCTCCTTCCTTTTGAAGCGGATTTCGATTGATTTTTCTTCTTATTCCCATGAAGAGTCAAGAAGATTTGGGTTGATGTTCCCCAACAATTTATCTTCTATCCTTGAAGCAGAGTTGATGTTGTTATTCCCTTTATGGATCACTGATTATTGAAGATTTATCTTTGGGTTTTTCCCCAAGCAATGTCTTCCTTTCCTTAGCAAGATTTGAGCCTTGTAGTAGGATTTATTTTCCTTTGATGGCTTTTTCTTATCCCTTGCAGGATTTCTTTTATTAATTCCCTAGCAAGATCTCTAGTGATATCTCTATTTTGTTGAGATTAACCGAGTATTCAGTGGTGTTGTGATGTGTTGTTCACTCTCTGTTTATCCTTTTTGTATGCTTTGTCAGCATATTCATACACATATGCATTGTATGCGCATTCATTTTTGTTGAGCATAACATATTTTTGTTGCTTTGTGCATCTTGCATTTTTGTTGGTGTTTCCATGTTCTCTAGTGTTGTTATCCCCGCGGAGTGTGTGTGTCCTCTCTCCATTAGAGTGTCGACCCTAAGTAGAAAATCCCTATTCTTTCTAATTCCCCACTGAGTTTATGCCTTGCAGAAGATGTTTGTTTTAGCTTTCCTTCTAAGCTTTTATCTAGATGGAATTGATCCCCGATGAGATATTTCCTCATCAGGTCGAGTCTTGTTTGACCGTTTATCTCTAGTTTGTTCCTGGATTGAACTTTGGTCTCTTGCTGCGGTTATTTTGGATTTCCTTGGGCTGTGAAACCCGGATGATGAGAAGGTATTTATTTCTCTTTTTTGAGAATTTATTTTCCTCGGCAGAAATCTGTTATTAATCCCCATCAGAAGATGAAGATTTGAATTTCCCCAGCGGTGTTTTGATAACACTCTCTTGGTAATTTCTTGTGCAACTTCATGTGGAAGCCTCTTTACTTGAGCAACTTGTGTCTCCCCAATAAGGTAAACCTCACCTGGTTACAAGTGGAAGCCTTTTTATTTGAGAAGCTTGTGTGTCGCAACTACGAAAAACAACCGGCGAAAAACAGAAGAGTCTCCACCTTTCATTATTTATCCCAAAGAGAGGGAAAGGAAACGATCGGAAAAAACCTAACGGAAAAGGGAAAGACAAGGTCATCGCAACCATGTCTGGATTCGGGAGTCGGTTACTCCAGGGAAAGGTATTATCACCCCTCATGTCCGTCGTACTCGACGGAATCCACGCATTATTGTCTATCTAAAAGGGTGATCAATCTATCTACACTAATGGTCAAGGGACAAAAGAAAAAGAAAAGAGAAGTGACTCGGCATCGCCGCTCTGTGCCTACGTACTCCCTCGTGCAATGGGAAAGTCAGAATCAACATAGTTTGACTAACTACGGGTGAAAAGGGGAAAGGTTGCTCGCCAAGACATCACGTCCTGTGCCTACGTACTTTCATCTGGTATGAAAGACCAGAGCAAACGTAGTTCGGGCTAAAAGGACCACAGGCTGGTTCAAAAGTTTTTTTAGGCCCGAGTAGGGTTAACAATCAGTTCTAGCAGTTGGTGTATGCAGCTCGACAATTGGAGACTTAGGCGTTACCGTTTGCGGTAGAACTAAAAGTTAACAACACTCTTTTCATCTGAAAAGATTTCCTGATTAGGATCCCGAAGGATGAAAAAGGTTTGAAGTGGTTTTGTGTTTTTTAGAGAAGAAGTGTTTTGAGTTTGATTTGTAACTCATGTTGCACTAGAGACTATGACCTAAGAGCGAATGCGTCGTATATCACCCAAAGGGTGTACACTAAACACTCTAGGTCATTGAGAGGAAGCCCCCCAATCACCATTTCTCAAGTAGCTTAAGGCTCGTAGCGTACAACACTTGTCATTCTTTATTAAGTGTTTTATGAATGTTTGAAGAAGAGAAGAGAAGAAAGGACACTAATGGGAGAGTAATCAATCCTAAAAGTTATCATGCAAAATGGACTTAAAGTTGGGATTCAAAGGGATCTACCTAATGGTATCATGCATGGTTAGACACCTAATGTTTATCATAACCTCAAGAGGTTAGAGAACTTATGGGGAGCATGGCAAAGAAAAGCAAAAGAAGTAGAAGAAGAAGAAGAAGAAGAAGAAGAAGAAGAAGAAGAAAGCACATGCAAATGAAGATGCAAACATAAGATGCACAAATAGAATGAAAGTGGGAGGAAAAAAAGTGTGGGGCAGTAGCCTCCACAAGCTCATCTCAACCAAGCATGCATATGAGAAATGCAAATAAGAAAAGATGAGAAGAAATGCACAAAAAGATATCACTCAAAAGGAGATATCACACAAACAATGCAAACATGTCACATACGGAAACCCTAAATGGAAGCAACAAAAGGAATACACAAACCAAAGGGCAATGAACATAATTTTGACCTAAAAATAAACATACAGCAAGCTCAACATGTCAATTATATGAAACAAGAAGAGTTGAGAGCTTATTGGATCCACAAAGTTCATTTCCAACTCAAACTAGGTCATGCACTTGTATGAACTTCCCTTAGAGGTAACTTGACTTGCAAGTTACCTCATAATTAGGAAAATGGTTCAAAAAATGATCAAATAAAATGCAAGAGACTCATAAACATGTTGGAAAAGAGAGGCCAAAAGATTACAATCAAAATCAATTCACAACACCACCAAAGAAATTGATTCACAAGGGTGTTCCATTGTGAATGAGGATTGTCGAGGGTCAAATGAAATGCACTAAAATTCAACCCAAAAGTCAACTAACAGGGGCAAAATGGTCCTAAAAAATTCATCAACTCATCATGGACATGAGGATGAATTTTCATTCATTTGGATCAAAGGGAAATGGAAGAAAAAAAAATCAAAAACAAACAATGTCAAGATTTAATTCAAATAAGACACTTCCAATATTTAAATCCATTTTAAATTGAAAATAAAACTAAAAAATAAAAAATAAAAAATTTCAAAAAATAAAAGACATCCTAAAATGTTTAAAAAATATTTTTATGGAATTTTTACACTATTGGAAGTATTTTAAATAAAATTAAATCAAAACAAAAATAAAACAAAAATGAAAAGAAAATAAAAATAAAATAATAAGAACTGGGTGCAAAGAGCAAGGAAAACACGTTCAAAGCAATGGGCCACGCTTAGGGGGGGTGCTAGTAGCAAGAGAAGGCCCAAATCCAAATCAGAAAAGACAAAAATGAAATTGACTGGTGATTGTGTGTGCTATGGTCAACAGAGGTGCAAGGTGGAACACACTCATATGCGTTGGATCAGAAAGTATGCCAATCAAATGGATCAGAGCGCGCCATGTCAATTAATGAAAATTAAATTAAATCTAGTGTGACAAGTTAAATGACGTACACAGTGCGTCTTAATCTCAGCCGTGGAAATAAAAAGTAAACAGATCAAGTGGTGTACAACAAGCCAACATATCATCCCTTCCACAAAAAACACCAGAAAAACCAGACGGTGGTCGGAGACCTCTCCGTTCATCTTCTCTGCCATGTCTCCACCGTGCATAGTGACAACAACACACAGTTAGCAAAAGTGCATCAAATTCAACGAAATAATAACCAAAATTCATCTTATCATCACGTAGAATCCAAATCCATGGTCCATTAAGCATAAAACCTCAAGATAAGTCCAAATCGAAGAGAACAAGTTTCAAGCTCAAAACAAAAATCATCATAAACAACCACCAAATCATACCAGAAATGATCTACAATGTTCATAGGTCATGAATATGAAAAAATGGCAAGCAATGGCATCATAAACAGAGAGATAGGTTGATTCAAAAGTTACCTAGTGGAGAACTTCCACTGAGTCTTGTTCTTGGCTGAAGCTTCAAGAAAACCACCCAAAATCACTCCACACACTTCAAGGAAGCTCTTAATGTGCTTAATTTTTCTTGAGAGTAGCTGAATCTGGAAATTCGAATTTCACCTTTGCTTCACTTTTTTTCAGTGTGTTCTTGCCAATTTTTTTATCCAAAACGCCTTCTGAGGGTTTGTGAAGCTTCCTGAGCTTATATGTGATGGATTCAAATGGCAAGGAAGCCCAATTACATGCTGTTAAGCCCAATTGCAATTTCAATTTTTCCTTGCATTTTAAGCTTCAAAACCGTGTGAAATGAGTTGCATTTGTTCCAAATTTGTTTCATGTAATCTGCACATGGGATATACTGATCAAAGGGCCAATAATCCTTCCTTGTTTTGATCTTAATGGTTGAATTCGATCATGTGACTTAAGCTTGAAGTAAGCTTGGAAATGGCATACCAAAACTCCTCAAATTCAAATTCTAGAAATTCTATTGTGTTTAGAATGCGTTTTGCACACAAAAAATGCATAAACTTGGTACAAAGTGATCTCAAATGAATTTAGTTTGATTTTCCCCTTTTAAGGCCTTTTCCATGAAAATCACTTTAGGAATTCTTCAATCCAAGCTTCAACCATGATAGGAGATGGTTTGGTAATGCAAATGGCCCCATTTGGAGAAAGTTTGATGTTGGAAAGATCTCCATTTGAAGTGTGCAAGTTGGTAAAATGGACCTATAATTTTATGACCTATAATGTCACTTTCCCAAAATACCCTTGCCTTGCCAAGCTCATAACTTGAGTTCTACAAAGCAGATGAAAAACTTCTAGTACTCTTTGGAAATCTAAGACCATGAGGAATAACTTTCATGTTCATCAAAAGTTGAGGAGAAACATCCTTCTAGGTCAAACAATGGCTTGGAAGTTGGTTGACTTTTGTTGACCAAAACCACATTCATCTGAGGACCTGTAACTTGTCAGCATCATAACTTGAGTTCTAGAAATCAGATGAATGACTTCTAGTACTCAAAATAAAGATAAGAACATGCTCTACAAGTTTCATGTTAGAGTCAAGATGAGATGAGACTTCTATCTTTAGAAAGGTGGTCTTGAAGTTGGGGACTAAATAGGGGATTTTACACCGAGAACCCTAATTTAGCAACTTCTCACACTCTTGATTCTTGATGAATTGATCTTGAAATTATATATTAGACATATCAAAACAACATCCCATGACCATAGAGACTCGGAATTGAGTCTTAATCCCCTTTGATTTCACAATTGACTGAGGATTAACTAGATGAAAACCCTAGATGCAACATTCTTGACTGTGGCTTCTTCCACATCACACAACAACTTGAACAAGCTCCAACATGGCTCTCAAAGCACTCAATGAGCTCTCTCAACATCGTATATCCATAATCATGAATTCACAATCCTCTAATGATCTTCAACTGGCCCCTAAGTTAGGAGCTGACCCACATACATACATCAATCCTTTCAAAGAACATTGACCACTTCTAGATGACCTGATGACCATCCATGCTTGAGTAACACCCCTTTCTTAGGCTCAACACTATGAGTAACCTCCTCTTGCTATGCACAACCTCCTGATCCCCTGTTCAATGAAAAATGTTATGCAATGTGTTGCGGTGAAAATCGGATATCAAGCCATTGAATTAACTTGAATCTTAAATTCTTTTACAACCGAACTTTAATTTATCCAAAGGAAAGGTCTAAAGAAATAAAAACCCTTTTCGCGATGTAACAATAACGCTAAGAGATTCGGGGATTGGGGGTTGGTTATACCTAGGGAAGGTGTTAGCACCCTAAGCATCTGTAGTACTCTATAGGAACCTTTTGTTTGTTTGCATGCTAAGTTTGTTAGGCATTTGCTAAGGTTGGAGTTGGGTAAAAAGGTATAGGTAAAGACCTAAAGATGGTTTCTAAGTTTGCTCGCAAAGACATTGCATCTTCTGCCTACGTATCCTAACTAGGATAGAATCAGAGCAATCGTAGTTCACCTCACAAAGGATGAAGAACACTTGATTATGATCAAGGTTCAATGGGGAGCAAACATAACAATGTTTGTATGGAGTTTTAACAAAAATCCCTAATCTAAGTTGAACACTCAAGAGGGGAAGTAAGAATTCATGACGATGATTCTTACATAGAGTTGACAAACTCTATCCTAGGGTTCTAGTTGAAGAGCACTCCTAGTAAGGGTGGGTCTTTTAGACTTAAAGCAAAGTCTAATGGCTTCTAAACTAAGCTTTAAGGTGACTTAACAAAGTCAAGAGAATGGTTATGAGCTATCCATGACACAAGGGTCAATAGAGAGACTTTTCCTTTGGAAGGAGAGGGGGGAGGAAACTTGGATGAGAACTAACGAGTTCCATTACTTGGGGAAAAGAAACTACTTAACAAAGTAATAAACATGATGAAGATAAAAGCATGGTGACAACCATATAAAGCAAGCATGTTATAGGGCAAAGGTAAATGTGACAACATCATACCAACAAAATATGTATTGATGACAATCGAGCAAACAAGCAAGCAAGAAATGTGACGACAGTTCAAGCTTAAGATTCTCAGAGGGAAACATACAAGTCATGGTGACAACCAAAGGAAAATAAATTCTAACACGTTGACTAACACAAGGGAAACAAAATTAAGCAAATCTTACAAGACAATTCAAACACGAATTAAAGGAATTCAACAAGTAAGGATGGCGATCTTAACAAAGCACCAAAGTTCATATGGACAAAAGACATCATTGTCGCTTGCGCGAAAATAAGGTGCCGGCACAACAGAAGAGTCGCCACCTTTCGTTATTTATCCCTCAGAACGGGAAAGGAAACGATCGGAAAAACCTAACGAAGAAGGGTAAGACAAGGTCGTCGCAACCGTTGTCTGGGTTCGGGAGTCGGTTACACAAGGGGAAGGTATTAGCACCCCTCACGTCCGTCGTACTCGACGGGATCCACGCTTGTTGTGCTTACTTGGACGGGTTGGTTTTATCTATCTACCTATCAAGGCTGGTTAAAAAGAAAAGAAACTGACTCGGCAAAGCGTCGCACTTTATGCCTACGTATTCTCATCAGAGAATGAGAAATCAGAGTCAATGTAGTTCGACCTACGACGGGTTATGGGGGAAGGTAGCTCGCCAATACATTAGTATTATGCCTACGTACTCTCAACAGGTATGAGAGATCAGAGCTTACGTAGTTCGGGACACTACGCTTTATTTACTGTGTCTTACGAAAGAAGTGTTTTTTATTGTGTTTGCGATTTCAATCGCACTAGAGACTATGACCTGAGAGTGAATGCGTCGCATGTCACCCAAAGGGTACCATACTAAACATCCAGACTGTGGAAAAGAAACTCTCCCGCAATCCTTTCTCAGATAGCTTAAGGCTCGTAACGTACGAAAGAAATCATTCATGATTACTGTATCTTATGCTGTTTTGAGATGAGAAGAGAACAGGCCCAACTAGGAGGGAGACTATCAAGTCCTACTGTTGTCATGCCAAGGGTTCATCCTATGGTTGAGGTTTGAACAGGGAACTCCTAGAAGTTGTCATGCATAGGTTTCAACCTAAAATTCTATCATCAATTCCCTATCAAGGGAAATGAGAGTCCTAAGGGATCATGTCAATGATACACCAAAACAGACAAAGCATCAGCCTAAACAGTAAAATGCATGCAATGCAAGTGAGGAAGGAAATGTGTGTGGGGCTTCAACCTCCACAAGCTCATCTCAACCTCAAGCCATAATGGATAACAGTAATCATACTGAAATATAAACAACATGCTATCAAGCAAAATACAGTAAACTGCAATCATACAGAAGAAAATGAAATAAAATGCCCTCAGACAAACAAACCACATGGGCAAGGGAGCTGGGCTCTACCGAATACCCGCAAGCAAAGCCACACAGTAACAATACAAGCAGAGGGAGCAACTCAACCTCTAGTGCAATCATGCTCCTAGATTCTACTTATTCTAGTCATGGACTTATTCTAATGCATCAAGCAAGTCAAATAAAACATGTCAATACAACAAACAAAAAGACAAGAGAACAGATCCACTCCTTTCTCAACTTCAAGCTTCAGCTCTTCCAACAACAATTCAGTCTTCATACTTCCATCACTCTTGACAAATATCAATTTGCTTTTCCAGGTTTCAACCCTTCAACATAAGTTTCAACTTATCTTCTCTGAGCTTCAGCTCCTTGATCAGTTCCACCTTCAGGCTTCACTGTTAACCACAAGTATCAACTTGGCTCCTTCAGGATCTCCAGGTATCAAAGTAAGCATCAACTTCCTTTGTTCTTCAAGCTTCAGCTCTTCAAAATAATCTTCATCACTTAGAAGTGTCAACTTCTTCCTTCAGTCTTTACTTCATCTTCAGGGGTCTTCAAGTGTCAACTTGCTCTTGTTGCTCTTCAAGCTTCAGCTGGAATGGCAATACTCAAGGATTCATCCTCTTCTACACTATTCAATGAAGTCTTCATCTTCAAACTCAAGCTCAACATCTCTCAAGATAATCAAACCAGAGGGAATCAATAAACTGGATAAGCTGGGACATTGAACTGCTTACTGACCACCAAAGGTGACCTATAAGGGTTCAACATCAAAGGAATGGTTCCCTCAAAAGTTCTACTTCCTAGGTACAATCACTTATCCCTCCAAAGGAGAGAGGTGAATACCATGGAAGGACTTTGAATCATAGGGAGGAATGGAGGTGAAAGATACCATCCATGTTTAAGAAAGAAGTTAACTATGTTTAAGCTCTTCCTAGTCCCTAACCCTAAAACAATCAACAAAACAAACAAGATCAAGCTCTCAAGCTCCTCAATGCTCCTTAATGCTCCTCAATGCTCCTACTGTGCTCCTCAATGCTCCTCAGAACCAAACCAAGCTCTCCAAGCCCACAAAGCAAAGCAAACAAAAATACAAGCCCACAAGGGCAACACAAACAATCATCAACTACAAAAATCACTTAAAAATACTATACTACTATATTAAAATCTAATATAATTTCTAAGGGATCCTATACACCTACCCTTAATACCCTTATATGCCCCAATATCTAACTTGACCTAGAAACCCAAAATTCTAGTGTTATTGTGGACCTATGTTAAGGATTAACCTAATTCTACACAACCTAATGTCATCTAAGAAAAACTAACCTAAAATTCATCACAAAATCATGGAATAAATCCAGGGGGAAGCTAAAGCTTATATCTAACTATCCTAAAAAGAATGGCCTAAAAATGTTAAGGGAACTACCTAAACAAAATTCTACAAATTCATGTATCAACATAAAAGAAATAAAAAGCTATTAAAATAGAAAATACACAAAAAATATTAAAAATGCATGAAATGCAAATATTTTTATTTGATAATTTTCTAGACATTATTATGAAATGGGAGTAAAAATCCCCACTTGAAAATCCTTATTTTTCCATTTATTATGATTTTTCAAAGTTTAACATAAAATGGAGAAAATAAAAGGAAAATATGAAATGAGGTGGTGTATTTAGTAACCAGATGCAGTTCAAATTAACAATGGGCTAAAAATGGGGGGCGCATGTAGTCATGCGTGTTAGGCCCAATCATCATCAGAAAATCAATTAGAAAATGAAAAGAAAATAGAAAATGACACGGTGCGAATAGAAATGATTTCCAGTTAAATTTCACAATGGGCCAGGATTAGGGGTGTGGATAGTGGACAAAACACTCAGGCCCAAGAACTTCTTTTAATGAAACGGGGCGTTTCATCCTGGCTTCAGAATTCCCTCTCAAATTGGAATTAAATCGTGGCCACTGGATCAGGGAATAGTCAATGGTCAGCTCACAATCCAACGGCCATGCTCTTGTCTTCAACCTCCAGCTAGGGTTCTTGGAGAATCCATGAAAATGCAGAGCTTCAAGCTCTTTCTTCCTCAAACACGAACCCCATCAATTCTTCATGGAAAACAGAAATTCAAGACCCTATCTTGTCCAGAATTTTATGCTGAATCCAACCATGATCTTAACATCAACTGAATCATCCTAAATCACAGAACCCGATCCAAGATCAAAGATATGCTCAATCACCAACTTCAAATATTCTTGAATTTTCTTGCATCAGAATACTCACCAACTCACACTGAACGAAATTAGCTATCTAATTCAGGCTATGTCTCCTTATACCACGAGTTCTTGATCATCAAAGAAATGGTGTCCAATATTCAACCTTCACCAATTGCTCTCTAACTCTCCAAAATCCATCACATATGTGTCTCTAACCTTTCTACACTAACAATTCTACCTAGCAATGCATAAATTATGGTGTAGTGGAGAATTTGCAAACCTGGTATTTCTTGATCAACAGATGATGAAAACCCTCACTTCAAGCCTTGAAACTCTTCAGAAAGTTTCCTTGGATGATGATCTTGCTACTGTTTGCAAAATCTTTGATGGAGGAAGCTTCAATCTCAGAATTCGATTCTGACTTGCTACCTTGAAAGTTCAATCACCAACTCTTCAATTCACCATGGATTTTCTCACAAATTGATCTGCACAGCTTCAGAATCATCAATGGAGTGTGTTCAGATGGAAAGAATGAATGGAAATGGTTCAGAATAGGGAATTCACTTTCAACTTGCAATGGAAGCAAGTGAAATGGCCAACTCTCTCTTCTCTCCAATCTTACACCAACCTTGCATCTGAGCAAGTTCTATATGTTATATAGAATGTTTTAGAATCATCTAGAACCATCTAGGACCATCCAATGAGAAATTGGAAATCTCATGTCATGGTATTATGAATTCACTTCTCCTTATGTGCTATCTCATGCCAAGCCTCTTGTAATAACCAATTCTGACTTGAAATTCTCCCCACATGAGATATATGATATGTTGAGATGCATAACTAACTTGTTTATTGAGTTTCTTCATGTTTTGCTTTGGTGCCTTAAGATGCAAGTAAGCCATTTCCAAAGCAGCCCCATGATCTAGGCCTCAAATCAAAATTGTGGATGAACCATTGTTTTTAGAATGTCTTTTAGATTCAAAATGACCTATTATATGACATGGTTTGGATGTGTAACTTGGGATTTCCAATTTTCAATTTCAACTTATTTAACTTATGCCTCCATTTTAGGTCATTTTTATCACTTTTTTATACAAGCCTTTTCAACATCTCATGACCTCCCTACTAGCCTTAAAACATCATTCTAAGCAATTTTGATGTTGAAGATTTTTCCATTTGAAGCTTGGAAATATGAGATATGGCCTTATGCTTGAAATGACCTATAACCTCCAAATGACCAAAATGCCCCTGACTTGTCAAAGCCATAACTTGAGTTCTACAAATCCTATAAAGTACTTCTAGTACTCTATAGAAAGCTAAGAAGATGCTCTACAACATTCATGTTGACAAAGAATTCATAGGAATCATCCTACTAGGGAAAAAGTTGGATGCAAGTTGGGTGACTTTCAAGGACCCAGATTCACATACCTCAGATGACCTGTAATTTGTCAAAGCCATAACTTGAGCTCTACAAATCCTATCAAGGACTTCTAGTACTCAAATTAAATCTAAGAACAAGCTCTACAACATTCATGTTGTGGGGAAGATGAGATGACAATCACATCTTGAGCTAAACTTCCTTGAAGATAAGGATCAAACTAGGGGATTTTACACTGTCAAGCCTTAGAAACCCTAGCTTAAAACTTCTCAAACTCCTCAATCATGATGAGTTGGTCTAGGAATCATCCTTATAGAATCTTAATGCATCATTCCATGATCACATGGCTCTTGGATTAGGTCTCAACCCCCTCCAAATCATCAGTTGACTTATGGTTGACCCAGTCAAACCCTAATTCCACCACTCATGGTTGAATCTTCTGAATTCTTGTACAATGACCTCTCTAGGCTTCATGATGGCTTTCAAGACATCTCATAAGCTTCTTCAAGTCCATCCTCATAGTCTCAGAATCATCTGAGGGGCTCCCACAACTCTCAAGTTATGAGACACACAACCTTGGTTTCAGCCAATCTCTCTGAGGATCTCTTGAGTTCTCTGACAATGGTATCAACCTTTGCACACTTGAATAACCTTCTTGGCTAGCTTCATAGTCTCATATAATTCTTTCTGGATAATCATACCCCTTGATCTACTGCCCCCATATCAATGAGATGCAGATGATGATGCTAGTGAACACAATCTTGGTAAATAAATGTTGGTCAAATTTTGGGGTGCAACAGCTGCCCCTATTCAAACGGCTTGAACCTGACTGGGTGAGGCGAACGGCTCTCAGCCAATCAAGGTGCGAGACGGTTGAATACCGATAAACCCGAAAATTTGCCAACTGCACAAGTACACGGTACTCCGACGGGAACAAATCTTCGAATCACTGAAATAATAGCTGCACGGCAACTAGCTGGATAATTGGTCACACAGTAACTGGTAATACATAATCGATCATGCCATCAGGCATCACGATTCATCGGGACTCTTCGGGTCAACCATCAGGTTGATCATGCCATCAGGCATTCAAAGAAAACTATCGGGCATCAGCCAGACTTCAACCATCAGGTTGATCATGCCATCAGGCATTCAAAGAAACTGTCGGGCATTAGCCGGACTTCAACCATCAGGTTGATCATGCCATCAGGCACTCAAAGAAACTGTCGGGCATCAGCCGGACTTCATCAGCAAGTCAGGAATAGAATTCTTGGTCAATCATGAGCCAACTGGGAATATCTAAACCTCTGCCATCAGGCACTCCGCATCAGCTGAGAGAACTGCTTCATTAACACGGTCGGACTTCAATCATGGAGTCTTCAAGGGAGATTTCAACTTCGCCGTTCAAAACCTGCCGGGGATAACGCATCGCCGCTAGGGATTCTGGAGAACTATCAAGTAACTCTGCTCCGGGGATCCAGAAATCATTCTGGATGGATCAACTCTGCTGAGGACTTCAAGAATCATCTTGGACAAATAACTTCGTCGGGGACTTCAAGAATCATCTTGAACCGACGACCGTTCTAGAGATTTCAGGAATCATCCTGAGCGAACACTCTGTTGGGGATTTCAGGAATCATCCTGGGCAACCTTCACTGGGGGAAAAACCAATCATGGCTTGAGCAGCTTCCAAGGATTCGGCTCTCTTGGGGATTTCAGGAATCATCTTGGGCAACCTTCACTGGGGGCTCTAAGTATCAACTTGAGCGACCAACTCGGGTGACTGCACTGGGGTCTTAAGAATCATCTTAAGCAAACGGCCCTGCTGGGGAATTCAAGAATCATCTTGAACCGAAGACTCCGCTGGAGACTTCAAGAATCATCTTGAGCAAGCGGCTTCGTTGGGGAGAATGTCAGGAATCATCCTGAGCAATCGATTCTGCGGCGGAACACCTGCAAAACAAGAACGGTAACAACGTAGATCATGTTTATTATGCGTATGCTTCGGCAATGGCGCAATGCTCCACACGGTGGAAATGCTATGCGTTTATGATAAATGCTATGCGATCATGCACAATGATGCGATCCCATCGGCAAAATAAATGCCAAGGGGGATTTCTCCTGTCAAGGAGAAAGAACTACTCAGATAGAGGAATCATCCTGCTGAGGAGAACAAAGTCGCGCCAATCTCAATTGGACTCCGCAGGGGGAACAACTTCAGTTGACTGCTGCGGGGGAATGAAGCTCTACGAGAACTTGGACCTGCTGAAGGAAAGCGATGTCAATCGCGGGAATAAACTGTGTGGCCTTCTCGGCCACTTCTCTGGCGATAACGACTCTGTGGGGAAACAACTTCAGTTGATCAACACTCCCATTGGGGAAAACCAATCATGGCTTGAGCAGCTTCCAAGGATTCGGCTCTCTTGGGGATCTGCAAACTCGGCTGAGGAAGGAGAAATCATTCTGCTTCGCTGGGGAGTACAACTCTGTGGGAATCTCACTTCCGCTAGGGAAGAAGGAATCATCCGACTTCGGGGAAGAGTACGACTCTGGTGGGGAATTTTAATTCCGCTGGAGACTTCAGTCTGGCACCATCAGTTGCTGCATACTTCGGCGTACGAATAGTTTCCTACGAAACCTGCACTGGTGACCTGGTGCTGGGGGATTAACACGCGCTTCGGCGCCTGACTCAGCTGAGGAGACGACGTTCCTTCAGGACGTATCTGGTTGGGGAGAGAATCATCTCTGCCTGGGGAGACATATCAATGCTCATTATCTCGCGTTCAGACTTTGTGGGGAGAGGTACTGAACTCTGCTGGAGAAAGAGGAATCATCCTTCTTCGGGATGCGCACGGCGCACTGTCTGGAATATGCTACACCTGTAACAACACAAACAAACAGACAAGATACCCTTCTCAAAGGGACCTATCAAGGTTATTATCTCGTGACAATATTCAAGTAATTCATTGTTTCAACAATCAGTGGCCTAGGCCAGTAAGTTTATGTATGCGCATTTTATCAAAAACATCGGCATTCCTTTTCGCAAACAAAACAGATAAATGCTAAACAGGCAAATAGAATTGCTGAATAGTATGCATTTTATTGATAACGAACCCCTGAATGGGTACAATGTTTTACAACAGATGCACGCTCCTGGAATGAGGAAGCCGCGCAAAAATAAAACATAAATATACATCAGTATATACAAATGTCGGCAACGAGGCGTAGACGAACACCATGAGTTGATCCCTCTATGACCCACTCGACTTCGATACTTCTCCGACGCTTCAGCTTCGGAAGAGATTGATTCAGATGAACGGCCCTCAGGTCTTCCAAACCACTAAACAAAGAAAGTCCACACGCGGAACGCAGTCATTTGCTTTTTCAAATCCCTAACTTTTGCGTGAACCGCCCTTTGCGGGTTTTCAGTTCACCGGGATACCCTTTTTTGCCGAAGCCGCCCAGTGTAGGTTTTCGACTTCACGGGCGTACATTTTTTCAATTTATATCCCTAATTTTTGCCCGAACCTTTTATTCTGTTTTTGGTTCGCCGGGATGCCCCTTTTTTGCCTGGACTCTCTTTTTTTTTTCCAGCGGGTCACTTTCAAGCAAAGTATTTTTTAACTGCGTCCGCGTTCACATGGGATGCAAAATCTTCACCATCCATCGTGGATAACAACAAAGCTCCTCCCGAGAAGACCTTGCTGACGACGTACGAACCTTCGTAATTCAAAGTCCACTTGCCCCGGTGATCGGAGTGTGGCGGAAGAATCTTCTTCAGGACGAGATCACCCGTCTGAAAGCTTCTAGGACGCACCTTCTTATCATAAGCTTTCTTCATTCGGCTTTGGTACAGACGACCAAACGCAATCGACGCTAACCTCTTCTCGTCCATCAGGCTGAGTTGGTTCAGTCGGTTCGTCATCCATTCTGCCTCGTCGAGTTTCACATCAACCAAAACTCGCAAAGAAGGGATCTCCACTTCTAACGGTAGGACAACTTCCATACCGTACACCAAGGAGAAAGGAGTTGCCCCGGTTGAAGTACGTACCGTCGTACGATAACCGTGCAACACGAATGGCAGCATCTCGTGCCAGTCTTTGTATGTCACAACCATCTTCTGAACAATCTTCTTTATGTTCTTATTGGCCGCTTCAACGGCGCCATTCATCTTCGGCCGGTAAGGAGATGAGTTGTGGTGTTCAATCTTGAAACTCTGGCACAGCTCCTTCATCATCTTGTTATTCAGATTCGAACCATTATCAGTAATGATCCGCTCGGGAATTCCGTAACGACAGATGATGTCCCTCTTTATGAATTTAGCCACCACCTGCTTGGTAACATTAGCATACGAGGCTGCCTCCACCCACTTGGTGAAGTAGTCGATAGCTACTAGAATGAAGCGATGACTGTTAGATGCAGTGGGCTCGATCTTGCCTATCATGTCGATTCCCCACATGGAGAACGGCCACGGGGAGGACATGACATTCAACGGGCACGGCGGCACATGAACTTTATCAGCATAAATCTGGCATTTATGACATCTCTTCGCGAATTTAAAGCAATCCGATTCCATCGTCAGCCAGTAGTATCCTGCTCTCAGGATCTTTCTCGTCATAGCATGCCCGCCGGCGTGCGTACCAAATGTGCCCTCATGGACCTCTTCCATGAGCATGCTCGCCTCTTTCTCATCTACCCATCTGAGTAGCACGAGATCGTGGTTTCTTTTATACAACACTCCATCAGGATTGAGATAAAAATTTCCAGACAGCCTCCTCAGAGTCTTCTTATCCTGGGTTGACGCACCCGCAGGATACTCCTTAGTCATAAGGAAGGTCTGGATGTCATGGAACCATGGCTTGCCGTCGGTGGCTTCCTCGATTGCAAAGACGAACGCAGGTCTATCAAGACGCGAAAGGACAATTCTTGGAGCCTCATTCCAAAAATTGACTTTATACATTGAAGCCAACGTGGCTAAGGCATCAGCCATCTGATTTTCCGCTCTGGGCACATGATGGAGTTCCACTCGATCAAAGAACGGAAGTAGCCTTCTGGCATAGTTCATGTACGACACCAAATTCGATTGACGAGTCTCCCACTCCCCTTTAATTTGGTTGATCACAAGCGCTGAGTCACCATATACGTCTAGGTTCTTGATTCTCAAATCAATTGCTTCTTCTAGACCCATGATGCATGCTTCGTACTCCGCCTCATTATTGGTGACTGGAAACGTCAGTCTCGCAGTAAACGGGATGTGGGATCCGTGGGGAGTCGTGATGATTGCCCCGATGCCACTTCCATAGGAATTAACCGCCCCATCAAATATCAGTTTCCACTGGGATTTCCTATCTGGCCCCTCGTCGGGCAACGACTCATCGCAATCCTTCGCTTTGAGAAACATAATATCCTCATCAGGGAATTCAAATTTCATCGGTTGGTAATCCTCGATCGGCTGTTCGGCAAGGTAATCAGACAATACGCTTCCCTTGATGGCCTTCTGGGACACGTACTGAATATCATATTCTGTCAACACCATTTGCCATCTGGCAATCCTGCCCAAAAGCGCTTGCTTCTCGAAGACGTACTTGATCGGATCCATCTTCGAAATTAGCATAGTGGTGTGATTGAGCATGTACTGTCGTAAACGTTTGGCAGCCCAGGCTAGTGCGCAACACGTCTTCTCCAGCATCGAGTATCGAGATTCACAGTCAGTGAACTTTTTACTCAAGTAGTAAATGGCATGCTCCTTTCTGCCCGTCTCGTCGTGCTGACCGAGAACACATCCCATACTATTCTCAAGAACTGTCAAGTACATGATTAATGGCCATCCAGCCACTGGGGGTATCAAGATTGGAGGTTCTTGGAGATACTGCTTTATCTTGTCAAATGCCTTCTGGCAATCCTCATTCCAGATAATTGCCTGATCTTTCTTTAAAAGCTTGAACATCGGTTCACATGTGGCCGTGAGCTGAGAGATAAACCTTGCAATGTAGTTTATTCTTCCCAAGAAACCACGAACTTCTTTTTCTGTTTTCGGCGCTGGCATCTCTTGTATCGCTTTTATCTTCGCAGGATCAACCTCGATGCCTCGTTCACTCACGATAAACCCCAGTAACTTTCCGGACCGTACTCCGAAAGTACATTTGTTAGGATTCAGCCTCAACCTGAACTTCCTAAGCCTCTCAAAAAGCTTCAATAAGTTGACCAGATGTTCTTCCTCCGTTTGGGACTTCGCAATCATGTCATCAACATAGACCTCAATCTCATGATGAATCATGTCATGAAACAAAGTTACCATTGCTCGTTGGTAAGTGGCCCCTGCGTTCTTCAGACCGAAAGGCATTACCTTATAGCAAAATGTTCCCTAGGGAGTGATAAACGTTGTTTTCTCCATGTCCTCCGGCGCCATCTTGATCTGATTGTAACCGAAGAAGCCATCCATGAACGAAAACACGGAGAACTGGGCTGTGTTGTCGACCAACACATTGATATGAGGCAACGGGAAATCATCTTTAGGGCTCACCCTATTCAAATCCCGATAATCGATGCACATGCGTACCTTACCGTCCTTCTTCGGTACAGACACTATGTTGGCGACCCACGGAGGGTAAGTGGTGACCGCTAAGAAGCCAGCATCAAGCTGTTTCTGCACTTCTTCTTTGATCTTAACGGCCATATCTGGTCTCGTCCTGCTAAGCTTCTGCTTAACTGGAAGGCAATCTTCTCGCAGCGGCAAGTGGTGGACCACGATGTCCGTGTCAAGTCCGGGCATATCTTCGTATGACCAAGCAAAGATGTCACTATACTCTCTTAGCATCTCGACCAATCTCTGCTTGCCATCACTCTGCAACGCGGCCCCTATCCTGATGTTTCTGACGAGCGCTTCAGAACCCAGGTTCACGATTTCGATCTCCTCCTCATGAGGCAGAATAACCTTTTCCTCTTGTTTCAACAAGCGGGCCAACTCTTCAGGAAGGTCTTCGTCTTCATCAATCTCTTCTTCGGCTTGATAGATCGGGCAATCAAAGTCGAAGTGAGCCGTAGAAGGTCCAGAGTCGATGTCATCTGTTATGTGGATCCTGTAATAACAAGGGTTAAGTTTTTAAAACAAGGATGCGCAGGTTAGCACAAACCCCATTGCCATTTTACTGTTTTTCAAGACAAATATAAAACAGGAATAACAGAGATCACAATATTTGAATACGAAGAAAACGCCTTTGATTTATTAACAAAATGCATATACATAATCCAACAAGGCCCTGACAATAAAACCTCTATGCCCCGGGTAGGACATAGGGTTGTACAATGATTGGAAAAAGTAAATCATTACTCTTCACTTGTCATCTGGATGATATCCTTGATGGTCCAATTGTTGAGGCCCTCGCCCGACTTGCTTGGCTGAATCCAAGAGTCGAGGTCACAGTCGCTATCCCCACTGTCTTCAGACACCGCGTTGATGCTTTCGAAGATCACTCCGCCACTGGTAAATTGGATCGGCCCTTTACCTCGAGACGCACTGCTAGACGAAGAAGAAGCTTCAGCTCCAGGAGAATATCCCAACCCAAACTTATCCTGCTTGTTGGGTATCTCCAAAATTCGCCCCCAGCCTGGGGTAGATCCGGCCTGGACAACGGCCCGAGCTTCCTTGAAGGAGGAGAGATTCATCTCTGGCTTTTCCGTGACCACAGGAGTTACGTCCTTCACCTTGACAGCTTCGAAGGCTTGGCAAAGAGTCTCATGGATTTCGCCATCCATTTCAACATACTTAAAGGATGACAAATGGCTCACCATTATGTCCTCCTCGCCACACACGGTTACGATGCTTCCTCCGACAGCATATTTGAGCTTTTGGTGCAACGTGGAGGTCACGGCACCAGCAGCATAGATCCATGGCCGGCCCAAGAGGCAACTGTAGGCAGGCATGATGTCCATGATATAAAAGACCGCGTGGAACGTTTCCGGACCGACTTGGATCGGCAAGGTCACTTCCCCAAAAACGTGGCGTTTAGTCCCGTCGAATGCCTTCACAACCAGATCACTGGGTGTGCAGATTACTCCACGAGTATCCAATTTCATTAATGCCTTCTTCGGCAGGACATTGAGTGACGAACCCGTGTCCACCAGCACGTGCGACATGATTGTGCCCCTACACTCTATCGAGATGTGCAGGGCGCTGTTGTGATTCCTCCCGTTTGGCGTCAACTCTAAGTCTGTGAACCCTAGCCCATTGCCAGCATTGACGTGGGCTACAACCTCTTCTAGCTGATTCACCGATATCTCTTGCAGTACGTAGGCGGCGTTCAACACCTTCAGCAGCGCGTTGCAGTGTGCTTCAGAACACAGCAACAGGTTGAGAATGGAAATCTTCGAGGGCGTCTGATGGAGATGATCTACAATCTTATAGTCTCTCTTTTTAATCAACCGCATAAACTCCTTGGCATCTTTAACAAGCAAATCTTTCTCTACCCTACACGGGACTTCTTCAACGACCTTACCTTTGCCTTTATCGGCCGCCTCAACTCTGGCCGCTTTATCCGTTACGACCTCTGGCGATGCAAACACTCTTCCACTGCGAGTAATACCACTGATTCCCGCAAGGTTCTCCACAGTCGACCCATACGGCTCCAGCTCCAACCTCTATCCGTTGCAATAAACTTCAGCCCCGTAATGCCACGGAACGGCGTTAGTGCTCTCGAAAGGTATTGGCCCCGCTTTGGTAATAGTAATTGTAGGCGGTCTGGGTGCAGAAATAGTTATTGGCCGGCGAGGGATGGTGATGGTGGCGACTTCATCGGCATGCTTCAGCACTATCTCTCCTGATCCACTTTCAGCCCTCCGGCTAAACTGCAGAATCCCCTCAGTCATCAGACTTTGAATTCCTTCTACCAACTGCTTACATCCATCAGAATATGTGGCACAGTCCATACATAATTCTCCGCACCCTGGAAAGAGACCTCTTTTCAGCAACTTAGCTTTGACGAAGCAAAGTGGCGTCTTTAGGTCTCTGACATCAGTCAACAGATCTGCACTCTCTTCTTCGATAATGGCGTTCACTCCGCCTCCCCTATGATTCGGCATAGGATTCTTCGTGACATTGGGCACATTATCGGAGAAGTTAATGATCTTGGCATCCACCAAGTCCTGCACCTTGTGCTTGAAGGCTTTGCAGTTCTCGATTGTGTGGCCAGGTGCCCCTGAGTGAAACTCGCAAGTGGCATTTGCGTCGTACCCTGGTGGGGGTGCCCCTGTCAAGGGAGCCATGGTCAGTGCCTCGAAATGACGGTTTGCCAGAGATGCCCGATTCTGGTACTTTCTATATCCCTGTTGATTCGGTTGCTGCTGCTGCTGCGGGGCCGCTGGGATATTTATACTGGCTATCTGCTGCTGAGGGCCTTTGCCCTTCCTTCGAGCATTGGTCACAGCGCTCGCTTCTCCTTCTCGCCTTTTACCAGCATAAGGTTTCTTTCCACCTCCTCCAGCTGAGGATGACTCACCTTGAATTTTCCCGATCTTGATTCCATTCTCGACGTGCTCGCCCATGATAATGAGAGCTGAGAACGTCCCCAATATACCGTTGACTAACTTTTCATAGTAAACCCCTGAGAGGGTAGCTACAAACATCTGCACGAGCTCGCGTTCAACCATCGGCGGCTGAACCCTGGCTGCCAACTCACGCCACCGCTGGGCGTACTCCTTAAACCCTTCATTGTTCCTCTGCAATAGGTTCTGCAGCTGGACTCGGTTCGGGGCCAAGTCGCTATTGTACTGGTAATGGTGCACAAACGCTTCAGCGAGATCCTTCCATGTGCGCACACTAGTGGGCTCCAGACCCATGTACCACTCAAGGGACGGCCCGGAAAGACTGTCTTGGAAGAAGTGCATCAGCAACTTCTCGTCTTCGGAATAAGCAGACATCTTCCTGTAATACGATCTCAGGTGGACACGAGGGCAAGTGGTGCCCTTATGTTTCTCAAAGTCAGGTACCCTGAACTTAGGAGGCACCTTGAAGTCAGCAATTAATCCCAGCTTGGACATATCAACGCCCAAAGTATTCTGATTCTCAATGTCTCTCATTTTATCTTCAAGTGCCTTGAATCTGAGCCGTGCTTCAGCATTCAGCTCTCCTTTAGCACCCTTCTGAGAGAACACATCATCCTGATGATCCTCAAGCCATGGCTGAGGCACAAACAGATTCCCAACGCCTGCATTGCCGTTGCCCGACCCGACATTGACATTAGCTCCCAGACTCCCATTACCGACGCCCATCGTATTGAGTCCTATGTTGGCCATCACGTTGCCATGAGCACTGCCGTTGCCCCCGGCCACGGGGACACCGTTCTACGGAGTTTCAACTGGTGGAGGAGTAGGCACGGTCCCACCGTGGAGCACGCCGTTGCTATCAACCCTGGAGATCAAAGGCTGAACCAAAGTTCTGAGCTGATCTTGGTCGTTGGAGACCACTTGCATGAGCTCCATGAAGCGATCCATCCTTTCGCGGAGCTCCTGAACATCGGTTTGCACTTGATCCATGATTCTGGTCTGATTAGCTCTAGTCGGATAACGGTGAATTAGTCTCTGATCAATCCTGGAGTCACCGGAAACAGCCTGGGACAACCTGTAAACCTGAAAAACCTGTAAACACTAAAGGGTTAGGAAAAACAACAAAATGCTCGTCATGCAAATGCTTCATGCAAATGCATGCGTGTGTCTGTGTGTTTGGGAGATCTCCCCCGATCCTAGTGCCTGAGTGCCAGTGCTGATAATAATAATAAGAAGAAGTCCGAGTCCAATCAGGGAAACAACAATCTCATATATAAGGAAAACCTATCAAGGCAGTACATAGCATCAGCGAGTACAAGATGAATCAACAGCGTGACCTCAGCCAACAAGCCTGGTGATGGTCAGCATACAACAATGATCAAAACAAAAGGAATACAAATAGTCAAGTACGGCCACGGGCGCGATACTCTTCTAACAACTCCTTCGTCTCTGGATGATCTGGCAGAGTGAGTAACCCCTCGACGAGTAATTCCCTCTGCACAAAGGTGTACTGAAGTCCTTCAACCGAACCTTCCCATGCTCCTTCGCCGAAGCAATCTTCCAACTTCCGCTTCTTGGACTCAAACGTCAGCTTGCGCTCCTTCAGGTTAGCGAGAGCTTTGTTGAGCTGGCCTTCGGCGGCGTATCTGCAGGCGGTTTCTTCATCAAACCTCTTTTCACTGTCCTTCACCTGGGCTTCCAGCTTGGAGATCTGTAGCATCAGCTTATCCTCCCGCTCCTTCCTGGTGGCCAGGGAAGCCTTCCAGTGCTGGTTGAACTTGGATATCCTCCAATATGCTTCGTCCAAGTGCTGCTTCTTCGTAGCCAGTACGTCGTTGACAGCTTTGAAGTCTCGACCCATGCATTCCCGCTCGGCTATCTTCTTAGTCAGGTCTGTACCCAGCTGGTTCACCAGCTCTGTCTGCCTTTTGAAAGAATGAACGGCTTCGTTCCTCTCGCTTCGGAGCTGAGCTAATTCCTTCTCCAGTTCCTCGTTCGCCCGCTTCAATTCATCCCGCTCAGCCAACACCTGATTATGCTGCTGAATGGGCACAGTAGTAGGCTCTTCGATCATTGGAGGGCTTTCTGGCTTGGCATGAGGAAACGGCATCCCTATAGCATTTACTCTGGCTCTGATCCAAGTCAAATACAGAGGGTAGGCTTGATTGTTGCTTTTTCCCAGCACTGGCTTTCCTCGCTTACTGATACCGTTCCAGGCGCGCTGAAGCTTGGACAACAGGTCCCCCTCTAGAAGACCAGTGAGGTACAGAGATTCCTGCACCTCTTCATCCCTTGGCGGAGTTCTCAAAGCATATGCGAACTGTTGGACCAACAACGACGGATTGTAATTTATACAGCCCTTCCTATCTATCAAAGGCACATTTGGAAACCCGCTGCAACTGAAGATCACCTCAGTACCCAACCTATCTCTATCGAACCAATCAATATCCTCTGCAGATAAACTCATCAGACGCTCGGACCATTCAGTTGTGGGTGCAGACGAGGCAAAAGGACCCCTCTTAGGCAGATGGCTATCAAGCCATTTATAAAGCAAGGGTACGCAGCACGAGACGTTCTTCCCCCTCCTGTTCTCGTTTTTGTAGTGGACTGAATGATAGACATCTCCTATCAAGGTAGGGACTGGATTCCCTGATGCGAAGATGTGAAATGCGTCGAAGTCTACAAAATCGGGCATGTTGGGGAACAGAATGATGCCATATATGCACAGAGCGAGGATGGCATTGAACGCGACCCAACATCCGTCCTTGGCACACTGCTGAGCCTTTCCCACTAGAAACTGCAAGGAGAACCCAGGAACCTTGTTCCAACTAGTCAATACTAACTCGGAGGCGTCCAGATGAAGCGAAGGAGCTAAACCAGCTAGATCAGGCTCAACATCCATGTGAACAAAAGGCATCTGCCTCTTGATAGGCACACCTAGCAAATCAGCGTACTCTTCCAGCGTGGGTGCGAGAACAAAGTCCTAAAAAGTGAAACATCTCAGCGGGGGGTCGTAGAACTGCAGCAGAGCGTGCAACCCATTCACCTCGAACACAGAAGGTTTGTGCACCAAACTGAGCAACCTGCCGTAAGATTTTCTGAACTCATCCCTCACAGAATCATCTGCTAGAGCTATCAAACCAGTCAGCTTAACCACATCAGGGGCAGGGAACTTGTAAGCCACGGTCTTCCTCGGAGAACCCATAACAATACAATAGGAGGCAAGAAATCCTGGATCGGGGAAAACGGTACCTGCAACACAGACACACGTTAATGAAATGCAAATGAATATGCAAACTAATGCAAAATGAAATCATGCAATAGGAGGCCAAGGCAACTGCTGCTGTGGAGATTCTGTGTCAACAACCACTGATAAGAAGAAAACCCCGGTGTAGGACCACAAATCTGATCTGCCAAGAACCACCATCTGATAGGGCCATATACATAGGATCATAATTCTGCTCTGTCAAGGACAAATGTCTGATAATAAGGACCTCTGATGTAGGATCAAGAAATCTCCGCTGGTGAGGTCTTCAGACCCCAATCAAAAATCTGCTCTATCAAGAACAAACATGCAGCTGCTGATGAGATCTTCAGACCCCACTCAAAAATCTGCTCTATCAAGAACAAACAACATCTGCTGATAAGATCTTCAGACCCCAATCAAAAATCTGCTCTATCAAGAACAAACAACACATCTGATGATAAGATCCTCTGATCAAAATCTGCTCTATCAAGAACAAATACACATCTGATGATAAGATCCTCTGATCAAAACCTGCTCTATCAAGAACAGACAAATCTGCAACTGAGAAACCCCGGTACCAACAAAACTGATTCACTGTCAAGACAACCAGGTAGTCTGAAGGTCACGGTTTCCTGCAATAAACCCAACCCTGCTCACAGGTATGGACCTAAACTGACTCCAGTTTGGCATCCTATGTGTTCATCAGCGTCACAGACATTCAAGAGGGGTGATACGATACCCAGAAGGTGTGGCATCACCAGCTCATGAAGCGGCCTCACTCGGCTGAATCACAAATGATCGGTCCCCAGAGTCGACAATCCACCAAACCAGCAATCGTCTCAACCCAAAGGGTTGAAAGAGAAGCCAACCGGATGAACCTCGTCTGAGCGTGGATTTCATGAGACACTAGTGCCTGCAAAGCAAGCTCGCGCCCACTAATTTCCACAACTAATGCTATGGTGCACTCAAGCCTGGGTCTGGCTTCTCACTCATCAGAATGCCCCTTCCCACAACAGCACAGATAATCATATCATAATGAAAATAAAATGCGGGAAATAAAGTGCGAGAAGTAAAATGCGATAAATAAACGCAACCCAACAAGTAAACATACAAGCGTTAGGATTGACTCGCATAGGGAACCGTTGGATTCCCCAGCAGAGTCGCCAGCTGTCGCTTGCGCGAAAATAAGGTGCCGGCACAACAGAAGAGTCGCCACCTTTCGTTATTTATCCCTCAGAACGGGAAAGGAAACGATCGGAAAAACCTAACGAAGAAGGGTAAGACAAGGTCGTCGCAACCGTTGTCTGGGTTCGGGAGTCGGTTACGCAAGGGGAAGGTATTAGCACCCCTCACGTCCGTCGTACTCGACGGGATACACGCTTGTTGTGCTTACTTGGACGGCTTGGTTTTATCTATCTACCTATCAAGGCTGGTTAAAAAGAAAAGAAACTGACTCGGCAAACCGTCGCACTTTATGCCTACGTATTCTCATCAGAGAATGAGAAATCAGAGTCAACGTAGTTCGACCTACGACGGGTTATGGGGGAAGGTAGCTCGCCAATACATCAGTATTGTGCCTACGTACTCTCAACAGGTATGAGAGATCAGAGCTTACGTAGTTCGGGACACTACGCTTTATTTCCTGTCCCTTACGAAAGAAGTGTTTTTTTTATTGTGTTTGCGATTTCAATCGCACTAGAGACTATGACCTGAGAGTGAATGCGTCGCATGTCACCCAAAGGGTACCATACTAAACATCCAGACTGTGGAAAAGAAACTCTCCCGCAATCCTTTCTCAGATAGCTTAAGGCTTGTAACGTACGAAAGAAATCATTCATGATTAGTGTATCTTATGCTGTTTTGAGATGAGAAGAGAACAGACCCAACTAGGAGGGAGACTATCAAGTCCTACTGTTGTCATGCCAAGGATTCATCCTATGGTTGAGGTTTGAACAGGGAACTCCTAGAAGTTGTCATGCATAGGTTTCAACCTAAAATTCTATCATCAATTCCCTATCAAGGGAAATGAGAGTCCTAAGGGATCATGTCAATGATACACCAAAACAGACAAAGCATCAGCCTAAATAGTAAAATGCATGCAATGCAAGTGAGGGAGGAAATGTGTGTGGGGCTTCAGCCTCCACAAGCTCATCTCAACCTCAAGCCAGAATGGATAACAGTAATCATACTGAAATATAAACAACATGCTATCAAGCAAAATACAGTAAACTACAATCATACAGAAGAAAATGAAATAAAATGCCCTCAGACAAACAAACCACATGGGCAAGGGAGTTGGGCTCTACCGAATACCCGCAAGCAAAGCCACATAGTAACAATACAAGCAGAGGGAGCAACTCAACCTCTAGTGCAATCATGCTCCTAGATTCTACTTATTCTAGTCATGGACTTATTCTAATGCATCAAGCAAGTCAAACAAAACATGTCAATACAACAAAGAAAAAGACAAGAGAACAGATCCACTCCTCTCTCAACTTCAAGCTTCAGCTCTTCCAACAGCAATTCAGTCTTCAGACTTCCATCACTCTTGACAAATATCAATTTGCTTTTCCAGGTTTCAACCCTTCAACATAAGTTTCAACTTATCTTCTCTGAGCTTCAGCTCCTTGATCAGTTCCCCCTTCAGGCTTCACTGTTAACCACAAGTATCAACTTGGCTCCTTCAGGATCTCCAGGTATCAAAGTAAGCATCAACTTCCTTTGTTCTTCAAGCTTCAGCTCTTCAGAATAATCTTCATCACTTAGAAGTGTCAACTTCTTCCTTCAGTCTTTACTTCATCTTCAAGGGTCTTCAAGTGTCAACTTGCTCTTGTTGCTCTTCAAGCTTCAGCTGGAATGGCAATACTCAAGGATTCATCCTCTTCTACACTATTCAATGAAGTCTTCATCTTCAAACTCAAGCTCAACATCTCTCAAGATAATCAAACCAGAGGGAATCAATAAACTGGATAAGCTGGGACATTGAACTGCTTACTGACCACCAAAGGTGACCTATAAGGGTTCAACATCAAAGGAATGGTTCCCTCAAAAGTTCTACTTCCTAGGTACAATCACTTATCCCTCCAAAGGAGAGAGGTGAATACCATGGAAGGACTTTGAATCATAGGGAGGAATGGAGGTGAAAGATACCATCCATGTTTAAGAAAGAAGTTAACTATGTCTAAGCTCTTCCTAGTCCCTAACCCTAAAACAATCAACAAAACAAACAAGATCAAGCTCTCAAGCTCCTCAATGCTCCTTAATGCTCCTCAATGCTCCTACTGTGCTCCTCAATGCTCCTCAGAACCAAACCAAGCTCTCCAAGCCCACAAAGCAAAGCAAACAAAAATACAAGCCCACAAGGGCAACACAAACAATCATCAACTACAAAAATCACTTAAAAATATTATACTACTATATTAAAATCTAATATAATTTCTAGAGGATCCTATATACCTACCCTTAATACCCTTATATGCCCCAATATCTAACTTGACCTAGAAACCCAAAATTCTAGTGTTATTGTGGACCTATGTTAAGGATTAACCTAATTCTACACAACCTAATGTCATCTAAGAAAAACTAACCTAAAATTCATCACAAAATCATGGAATAAATCCAGGGGGAAGCTAAAGCTTATATCTAACTATCCTAAAAAGAATGGCCTAAAATGTTAAGGGAACTACCTAAACAAAATTCTATAAATTCATGTATCAACATAAAAGAAATAAAAAGCTATTAAAATAGAAAATACACAAAAAATATTAAAAATGCATGAAATGCAAATATTTTTATTTGATAATTTTCTAGACATTATTATGAAATGGGATTAAAAATCCCCACTTGAAAATCCTTATTTTTCCATTTATTATGATTTTTCAAAGTTTAACATAAAATGGAGAAAATAAAAGGAAAATATGAAATGAGGTGGTGTATTTAGTAACCAGATGCAGTTCAAATTAACAATGGGCTAAAAATGGGGGGCGCATGTAGTCATGCGTGTTAGGCCCAATCATCATCAGAAAATCAATTGGAAAATGAAAAGAAAATAGAAAATGACACGGTGCGAATAGAAATGATTTCCAGTTAAATTTCACAATGGGCCAGGATTGGGGGTGTGGATAGTGGACAAAACACTCAGGCCCAAGAACTTCTTTTAATGAAACGGGGCGTTTCATCCTGGCTTCAGAATTCCCTCTCAAATTGGAATTAAATCGTGGCCACTGGATCAGGGAATAGTCAATGGTCAGCTCACAATCCAACGGCCATGCTCTTGTCTTCAACCTCCAGCTAGGGTTCTTGGAGAATCCATGAAAATGCAGAGCTTCAAGCTCTTTCTTCCTCAAACACGAACCCCATCAATTCTTCATGGAAAACAGAAATTCAAGACCCTATCTTGTCCAGAATTTTATGCTGAATCCAACCATGATCTTAACATCAACTGAATCATCCTAAATCACTGAACCCGATCCAAGATCAAAGATATGCTCAATCACCAACTTCAAATATTCTTGAATTTTCTTGCATCAGAATACTCACCAACTCACACTGAATGAAATTAGCTATCTAATTCAGGCTATGTCTCCTTATACCACGAGTTCTTGATCATCAAAGAAATGGTGTCCAATATTCAACCTTCACCAATTGCTCTCTAACTCTCCAAAATCCATCACATATGTGTCTCTAACCTTTCTACACTAACAATTCTACCTAGCAATGCATAAATTATGGTGTAGTGGAGAATTTGCAAACCTGGTATTTCTTGATCAACAGATGATGAAAACCCTCACTTCAAGCCTTGAAACTCTTCAGAAAGTTTCCTTGGATGATGATCTTGCTACTGTTTGCAAAATCTTTGATGGAGGAAGCTTCAATCTCAGAATTCGATTCTGACTTGCTACCTTGAAAGTTCAATAACCAACTCTTCAATTCACCATGGATTTGCTCTCAAATTGATCTGCACAGCTTCAGAATCATCAATGGAGTGTGTTCATATGGAAAGAATGAATGGAAATGGTTCAGAATAGGGAATTCACTTTCAACTTGCAATGGAAGCAAGTGAAATGGCCAACTCTCTCTTCTCTCCAATCTTACACCAACCTTGCATCTGAGCAAGTTCTATATGTTATATAGAATGTTTTAGAATCATCTAGAACCATCTAGGACCATCCAATGAGAAATTGGAAATCTCATGTCATGGTATTATGAATTCACTTCTCCTTATGTGCTATCTCATGCCAAGCCTCTTGTAATAACCAATTCTGACTTGAAATTCTCCCCACATGAGATATATGATATGTTGAGATGCATAACTAACTTGTTTATTGAGTTTCTTCATGTTTTGCTTTGGTGCCTTAAGATGCAAGTAAGCCATTTCCAAAGCAGCCCCATGATCTAGGCCTCAAATCAAAATTGTGGATGAACCATTGTTTTTATAATGTCTTTTAGATTCAAAATGACCTATTATATGACATGGTTTGGATGTGTAACTTGGGATTTCCAATTTTCAATTTCAACTTATTTAACTTATGCCTCCATTTTAGGTCATTTTTATCACTTTTTTATACAAGCCTTTTCAACATCTCATGACCTCCCTAATAGCCTTAAAACATCATTCTAAGCAAGTTTGATGTTTAAGATTTTTCCATTTGAAGCTTGGAAATAGGAGATATGGCCTTATGCTTGAAATGACCTATAACCTCCAAATGACCAAAATGCCCCTGACTTGTCAAAGCCATAACTTGAGTTCTACAAATCCTATCAAGTACTTCTAGTACTCTCTAGAAATCTAAGAAGATGCTCTACAACATTCATGTTGACCAAGAATTCATAGGAATCATCCTACTAGGGAAAAAGTTGGATGCAAGTTGGGTGACTTTCAAGGACCCAGATTCACATACCTCAAATGACCTGTGATTTGTCAAAGCCATAACTTGAGCTCTAAAAATCCTATCAAGGACTTCTAGTACTCAAATTAACTCTAAGAACAAGCTCTACAACATTCATGTTGTGGGGAAGATGAGATGACAATCACATCTTGAGCTAAACTTCCTTGAAGATAAGGATCAAACTAGGGGATTTACACTGTCAAGCCTTAGAAACCCTAGCTTAAAACTTCTCAAACTCCTCAATAATGATGAGTTGGTCTAGGAATCATCCTTATAGCATCTAAATGCATCATTCCATGATCACATGGCTCTTGGATTAGGTCTCAACCCCCTCCAAATCATCAGTTGACTTATGGTTGACCCAGTCAAACCCTAATTCCACCACTCATGGCTGAATCTTCTGAATTCTTGTACAATGACCTCTCTAGGCTTCATGATGGCTTTCAAGACATCTCATAAGCTTCTTCAAGTCCATCCTCATAGTCTCAGAATCATCTGAGGGGCTCCCACAACTCTCAAGTTATGAGACACACAACCTTGGTTTCAGCCAATCTCTCTGAGGATGTCTTGAGTTCTCTAACAATGGTATCAACCTTTGCACACTTGAATAACCTTCTTGGCTAGCTTCATAGTCTCATATAATTCTTTCTGGATAATCATACCCCTTGATCTACTGCCCCCATATCAATGAGATGCAGATGATGATGCTAGTGAACACAATCTTGGTAAATAAATGTTGGTCAAATTTTGGGGTGCAACAGCTGCCCCTATTCAAACGGCTTGAACCTGACTGGGTGAGGCGAACGGCTCTCAGCCAATCAAGGTGCGAGACGGTTGAATACCGATAAACCCGGAAATTTGCCAACTGCACAAGTACACGGTACTCCGACGGGAACAAATCTTCGAATCACTGAAATAATAGTTGCACGGCAACTAGCTGGATAATTGGTCACACAGTAACTGGTAATACATAATCGATCATGCCATCAGGCATCACGATTCATCGGGACTCTTCGGGTCAACCATCAGGTTGATCATGCCATCAGGCATTCAAAGAAAACTGTCGGGCATCAGCCAGACTTCAACCATCAGGTTGATCATGCCATCAGGCATTCAAAGAAACTGTCGGGCATTAGCCGGACTTCAACCATCAGGTTGATCATGCCATCAGGCACTCAAAGAAACTGTCGGGCATCAGCCGGACTTCATCAGCAAGTCGGGAATAGAATTCTTGGTCAATCATGAGCCAACTGGGAATATCTAAACCTCTACCATCAGGCACTCCGCATCAGCTGAGAGAACTGCTTCATTAACACGGTCGGACTTCAATCATGGAGTCTTCAAGGGAGATTTCAACTTCGCCGTTCAAAACCTGCCGGGGATAACGCATCGCCGCTAGGGATTCTGGAGAACTATCAAGTAACTCCGCTCCGGGGATCCAGAAATCATTCTGGATGGATCAACTCTGCTGAGGACTTCAAGAATCATCTTGGACAAATAACTTCGTCAGGGACTTCAAGAATCATCTTGAACCGACAACCGTTCTGGAGATTTCAGGAATCATCCTGAGCGAACACTTTGTTGGGGATTTCAGGAATCATCCTGGGCAACCTTCACTGAGGGAAAAACCAATCATGGCTTGAGCAGCTTCCAAGGATTCGGCTCTCTTGGGGATTTCAGGAATCATCCTGGGCAACCTTCACTGGGGGCTCTAAGTATCAACTTAAGCGACCAACTCGGGTGACTGCACTGGGGTCTTAAGAATCATCTTAAGCAAACGGCCCTGCTGGGGAATTCAAGAATCATCTTGAACCGAAGACTCCGCTGGAGACTTCAAGAATCATCTTGAGCAAGCGGCTTCGTTGGGGAGAATGTCAGGAATCATCCTGAGCAATCGATTCTGCGGCAGAACACCTGCAAAACAAGAACGGTAACAACCTAGATCATGTTTATTATGTGTATGCTTCGGCAATGGAGCAATGCTCCACACAGTGGAAATGCTATGCGTTTATGATAAATGCTATGCGATCATGCACAATGATGCGATCCCGTCAGCAAAATAAATGCCGAGGGGGAATTCTCCTGTCAAGGAGAAAGAACTACTCAGATAGAGGAATCATCCTGCTGAGGAGAACAAAGTCGCGCCAATCTCAATTGGACTCCGCAGGGGGCACAACTTCAGTTGACTACTGCGGGGGAATGAATCTCTATGAGAACTTGGACCTGCTGAAGGAAAGCGATGTCAATCGCGGGAATAAACTGTGTGGCCTTCTCGGCCACTTCTCTGGCGATAACGACTCTGTGGGGAAACAACTTCAGTTGATCAACACTCCCATTGGGGAAAACCAATCATGGCTTGAGCAGCTTCCAAGGATTCGGCTCTCTTGGGGATCTGCAAACTCGGCTGAGGAAGGAGAAATCATTCTGCTTCGTTGGGGAGTACGACTCTGTGGGAATCTCACTTCCGCTGGGGAAGAAGGAATCATCCGACTTCGGGGGAGAGTACGACTCTGGTGGGGAATTTCAATTCCGCTGGAGACTTCAGTCTGGCACCATCAGTTGCTGCATACTTCGGCGTACGAATAGTTTCCTACGAAACCTGCACTGGTGACCTGGTGCTGGGGGATTAACACGCGCTTCGGCGCCTGACTCAGCTGAGGAGACGACGTTCCTTCAGGACGTATCTGGTTTGGGAGAGAATCATCTCTGCCTGGGGAGACATATCAATGCTCATTATCTCGCGTTCAGACTTTGTGGGGAGAGGCTACTGAACTCTGCTGGAGAAGGAGGAATCATCCTTCTTCGGGATGCGCACGACGCACTGTCTGGAATATGCTACACCTGTAACAACACAAACAAACAGACAAGATACCCTTCTCAAAGGGACCTATCAAGGTTATTATCTCGTGACAATATTCAAGTAATTCATTGTTTCAACAATCAGTGGCCTAGGCCAGTAAGTTTATGTATGCGCATTTTATCAAAAACATCGGCGTTCCTTTTCGCAAACAAAACAGATAAATGCTAAACAGGCAAATAGAATTGCTGAATAGTATGCATTTTATTGATGACGAACCCCTGAATGGGTAAAATGTTTTACAACAGATGCAAGCTCCTGGAATGAGGAAGCCGCGCAAAAATAAAACATAAATATACATCAGTATATACAAATGTAGGCAACAAGGCGTAGACGAACACCATGAGTTGATCCCTCTATGACCCACTCGACTTTGATACTTCTCCGACGCTTCAGCTTCGGAAGAGATTAATTCAGATGAACGGCCCTCAGGTCTTCCAAACCACTAAACAAAGAAAGTCCACACGCGGAACGCGGTCATTTGCTTTTTCAAATCCCTAACTTTTGCGTGAACCGCCCTTTGCGGGTTTTCAGTTCACCGGGATACCCTTTTTTGCTGAAGCCTCCCAGTGTAGGTTTTCGACTTCGCGGGCGTACATTTTTTCAATTTATATCCCTAATTTTTGCCCGAACCTTTTATTCTGTTTTTGGTTCGCCAGGATGCCCCTTTTTTGCCTGGACTCTCTCTTTTTTTTTCCAGCGGGTCACTTTCAAGCAAAGTATTTTTTAACCGCGTCCGCGTTCACCGGGGATGCAAAATCTTCACCATCCATCGTGGATAACAACAAAGCTCCTCCCGAGAAGACCTTGCTGACGACGTACGGGCCTTCGTAATTCGAAGTCCACTTGCCCCGGTGATCGGAGTGTGGCGGAAGAATCTTCTTCAGGACGAGATTACAGACGACCAAACGCAATCGACGTTAACCTCTTCTCGTCCATCAGGCTGAGTTGGTTCAGTCGGTTCGTCATCCATTCTGCCTCGTCGAGTTTCACATCAACCAAAACTCGCAAAGAAGGGATCTCCACTTCTAACGGTAGGACAACTTCCATACCGTACACCAAGGAGAAAGGAGTTGCCCCGGTTGAAGTACGTATCGTCGTACGATAACCGTGCAACGCGAATGGCAGCATCTCGTGCCAGTCTTTGTATGTCACAACCATCTTCTGAACAATCTTCTTTATGTTCTTATTGGCCGCTTCAACGGCGCCATTCATCTTCGTCCGGTAAGGAGATGAGTTGTGGTGTTCAATCTTGAAACTCTGGCACAGCTCCTTCATCATCTTGTTATTCAGATTCGAACCATTATCAGTAATGATCCGCTCAGGAATTCCGTAACGACAGATGATGTCCCTCTTTATGAATTTAGCCACCACCTGCTTGGTCACATTAGCATACGAGGCTGCCTCCACCCACTTGGTGAAGTAGTCGATAGCTACTAGAATGAAGCGATGACCGTTAGATGCAGTGGGCTCGATCTTGCCTATCATGTCGATGCCCCACATGGAGAACGGCCACGGGGAGGACATGACATTCAACGGGCACGGCGGCACATGAACTTTATCAGCATAAATCTGGCATTTATGACATCTCTTCGCGAATTTAAAGCAATCCGATTCCATCGTCAGCCAGTAGTATCCTGCTCTCAGGATCTTTCTCGTCATAGCATGCCCGCCGGCGTGCGTACCAAATGTGCCCTCATGGACCTCTTCCATGAGCATGCTCGCCTCTTTCTCATCTACCCATCTGAGTAGCACGAGATCGTGGTTTCTTTTATACAACACTCCATCAGGATTGAGATAAAAATTTCCAGACAGCCTCCTCAGAGTCTTCTTATCCTGGGTTGACGCACCCGCAGGATACTCCTTAGTCATAAGGAAGGTCTGGATGTCATGGAACCATGGCTTGCCGTCGGTGGCTTCCTCGATTGCAAAGACGAACGCAGGTCTATCAAGACGCGAAAGGACAATTCTTGGAGCCTCATTCCAAAAATTGACTTTATACATTGAAGCCAACGTGGCTAAGGCATCAGCCATCTGATTTTCCGCTCTGGGCACATGATGGAGTTCCACTCGATCAAAGAACGGAAGTAGCCTTCTGGCATAGTTCATGTACGACACCAAATTCGATTGACGAGTCTCCCACTCCCCTTTAATTTGGTTGATCACAAGCGCTGAGTCACCATATACGTCTAGGTTCTTGATTCTCAAATCAATTGCTTCTTCTAGACCCATGATGCATGCTTCGTACTCCGCCTCATTATTGGTGACTGGAAACGTCAGTCTCGCAGTAAACGGGATGTGGGATCCGTGGGGAGTCGTGATGATTGCCCCGATGCCACTTCCATAGGAATTAACCGCCCCATCGAATATCAGTTTCCACTAGGATTTCCTATCTGGCCCCTCGTCGGGCAACGACTCATCGCAATCCTTCGCTTTGAGAAACATAATATCCTCATCAGGGAATTCAAATTTCATCGGCTGGTAATCCTCGATCGGCTGTTCGGCAAGGTAATCAGACAATACGCTTCCCTTGATGGTCTTCTGGGACACGTACTGAATATCATATTCTGTCAACACCATTTGCCATCTGGTAATCCTGCCCAAAAGCGCTTGCTTCTCGAAGACGTACTTGATCGGATCCATCTTCGAAATTAGCATAGTGGTGTGATTGAGCATGTACTGTCGTAAACATTTGGCAGCCCAGGCTAGTGCGCAACACATCTTCTCCAGCATCGAGTATCGAGATTCACAGTCAGTGAACTTTTTACTCAAGTAGTAAATGGCATGCTCCTTTCTGACCGTCTCGTCGTGCTGATCGAGAACACATCCCATACTATTCTCAAGAACTGTCAAGTACATGATTAATGGCCATCCAGCCACTGGGGGTATCAAGATTGGAGGTTCTTGGAGATACTGCTTTATCTTGTCAAATGCCTTCTGGCAATCCTCATTCCAGATAATTGCCTGATCTTTCTTTAAAAGCTTGAACATCGGTTCACATGTGGCCGTGAGCTGAGAGATAAACCTTGCAATGTAGTTTATTCTGCCCAAGAAACCACGAACTTCTTTTTCTGTTTTCGGCGCTGGCATCTCTTGTATCGCTTTTATCTTTGCAGGATCAACCTCGATGCCTCGTTCACTCACGATAAACCCCAGTAACTTTCCGGACCGTACTCCGAAAGTACATTTGTTAGGATTCAGCCTCAACCTGAACTTCCTAAGCCTCTCAAAAAGCTTCAATAAGTTGACCAGATGCTCTTCCTCCGTTTGGGACTTCGCAATCATGTCATCAACATAGACCTCAATCTCATGATGAATCATGTCATGAAACAAAGTTACCATTGCTCGTTGGTAAGTGGCCCCTGCGTTCTTCAGACCGAAAGGCATTACCTTATAGCAAAACGTTCCCCAGGGAGTGATAAACGTCATTTTCTCCATGTCCTCCGGCGCCATCTTGATCTGATTGTAACCGAAGAAGCCATCCATGAACGAAAACACGGAGAACTGGGCTGTGTTGTCGACCAACACATCGATATGAGGCAACGGGAAATCATCTTTAGGGCTCACCCTATTCAAATCCCGATAATCGACGCACATGCGTACCTTACCGTCCTTCTTCGGTACAGGCACTATGTTGGCGACCCACGGAGGGTAAGTGGTGACCGCTAAGAAGCCAGCATCAAGCTATTTCTGCACTTCTTCTTTGATCTTAACGGCCATATCTGGTCTCGTCCTCCTAAGCTTCTGCTTAACTGGAGGGCAATCTTCTCGCAGCGGCAAGTGGTGGACCACGATGTCTGTGTCAAGTCCGGGCATATCTTCGTATGACCAAGCAAAGACGTCACTATACTCTCTTAGCATCTCGACCAATCTCTGCTTGCCATCACTCTGCAACGCGGCCCCTATCCTGATGTTTCTGACGAGCGCTTCAGAACCCAGGTTCACGATTTCGATCTCCTCCTCATGAGGCAGAATAACCTTTTCCTCTTGTTTCAACAAGCGGGCCAACTCTTCAGGAAGGTCTTCGTCTTCATCAATCTCTTCTTCGGCTTGATAGATCGGGCAATCGAAGTCGAAGTGAGCCGTAGAAGGTCCAGAGTCGATGTCATCTGTTATGTGGATCCTGCAATAACAAGGGTTAAGTTTTTAAAACAAGGATGCGCAGGTTAGCACAAACCCCATTGCCATTTTACTGTTTTCAAGACAAATATAAAACAGGAATAACAGAGATCACAATATTTGAATACGAAGAAAACGCCTTTGATTTATTAACAAAATGCATATACATAATCCAACAAGGCCATGACAATAAAACCGCTATGCCCCGGGTAGGACATAGGGTTGTACAATGATTGGAAAAAGTAAATCATTACTCTTCACTTATCATCTGGATGATATCCTTGATGGTCCAATTGTTGAGGCCCTCGCCCGGCTTGCTTGGCTGAATCCAAGAGTCGAGGTCACAGTCGCTATCCCCGCTGTCTTCAGACGCCGTGTTGATGCTTTCGAAGATCACTCCGCCACTGGTAAATTGGATCGGCCCTTTACCTCGAGACGCACTGCTAGACGAAGAAGAAGCTTCAGCTCCAGGAGAATATCCCAACCCAAACTTATCCTGCTTGTTGGGTATCTCCAAAATTCGCCCCCAGCCTGGGGTAGATCCGGCCTAGACAACGGCCCGAGCTTCCTTGAAGGAGGAGAGATTCATCTCTGGCTTTTCCGTGACCACAGGAGCTACGTCCTTCACCTTGACAGCTTCGAACGCTTGGCAAAGAGTCTCATGGATTTCGCCATCCATTTCAACATACTTAAATGATGACAAATGGCTCACCATTATGTCCTCCTCGCCACACACGGTTACGATGCTTCCTCCGACAGCATATTTGAGCTTTTGGTGCAACGTGGAGGTCACGGCACCAGCAGCATGGATCCATGGCCGGCCCAAGAGGAAAATGTAGGCAGGCATGATGTCCATGATATAAAAGACCGCGTGGAACGTTTCCGGACCGACTTGGATCGGCAAGGTCACTTCCCCGAAAACATGGCGTTTAGTTCCGTCGAACGCCTTCACAACCAGATCACTGGGTGTGCAGATTACTCCACGAGTATCCAATTTCATTAATGCCTTCTTCGGCAGGACATTGAGTGACGAACCCGTGTCCACCAGCACGTGCGACATGATTGTGCCCCTACACTCTATCGAGATGTGCAGGGCGCTGTTGTGATTCCTCCCTTTTGGCGTCAGCTCTAAGTCTGTGAACCCTAGCCCATTTCCAGCATTGACGTGGGCTACAACCTCTTCTAGCTGATTCACCGATATCTCTTGCAGTACGTAGGCGGTGTTCAACACCTTCAGCAGCGCGTTGCGGTGTGCTTCAGAACACAGCAACAGGTTGAGAATGGAAATCTTCGAGGGCGTCTGATGGAGATGATCTACAATCTTGTAGTCGCTCTTTTTAATCAACCGCATAAACTCCTCGGCATCTTTAACAAGCAAATCTTTCTCTACCCCACACGGGACTTCTTCAACGACCTTACCTTTACCTTTATATGCCACCTCAGCTCTGGCCGCTTTATCTGCTACGACCTCTGGCGATGCAAACACTCTTCCACTGCGAGTAATACCACTGATTCCCGCAAGGTTCTCCACAGTCGACCCATACGGCTCCAGCTCCAACCTCTATCCGTTGCAATAAACTTCAGCCCCGTAATGCCACGGAACAGCGTTAGTGCTCTCGAAAGGTATTGGCCCCGCTTTGGTAATAGTAATTGTAGGCGGTCTGGGTGCAGAAATAGTTATTGGCCGACGAGGGATGGTGATGGTGGCGACTTCATTGGCCTGCTTCAGCACTATCTCTCCTGATCCACTTTCAGCCCTCCGGCTAAACTGCAGAATCCCCTCAGTCATCAGACTTTGAATTCCTTCTACCAACTGCTCACATCCATCAGAATGTGTGGCACAGTCCATACATAATTCTCCGCACCCTGGAAAGAGACCTCTTTTCAGCAACTTAGCTTTGACGAAGCTAAGTGGCGTCTTTAGGTCTCTGACATCAGTCAACAGATCTGCACTCTCTTCTTCGATAATGGTGTTCACTCCGCCTCCCCTATGATTCGGCATAGGATTCTTCGTGACATTGGGCACATTATCGGAGAAGTTAATGATCTTGGCATCCACCAAGTCCTGCACCTTGTGCTTGAAGGCTTTGCAGTTCTCGATTGTGTGGCCAGGTGCCCCTGAGTGAAACTCGCAAGTGGCATTTGCGTCGTACCCTGGTGGGGGTGCCCCTGTCAAGGGAGCCATCGTCCTCTTCTGGACCAACTGTAGCTGAAGCAAAGTATGCAAGAGCTGCGCGTACGACATGGGCGGTGCCTCGAAATGACAGTTTGCCAGAGATGCCCGATTCTGGACGTGCTCGCCCATGATAATGAGAGCTGAGAACGTCCCCGATATACCGTTGACTAACTTTTCATAGTAAACCCCTGAGAGGGTAGCTACAAACATCTGCACGAGCTCGCGTTCAACCATCGGCGGCTGAACCCTGGCTGCCAACTCACGCCACCGCTGGGCGTACTCCTTAAACCCTTCATTGTTCCTCTGCGATAGGTTCTGCAGCTGGACTCGGTTCGGGGCCAAGTCGCTATTGTACTGGTAATGGTGCACAAACGCTTCAGCGAGATCCTTCCATGTGCGCACACTAGTGGGCTCCAGACCCATGTACCACTCAAGGGACGGCCCGGAAAGACTGTCTTGGAAGAAGTGCATCAGCAACTTCTCGTCTTCGGAATAAGCAGACATCTTCCTGTAATACGATCTCAGGTGGACACGAGGGCAAGTGGTGCCCTTATGTTTCTCAAAGTCAGGTACCCTGAACTTAGGAGGCACCTTGAAGTCAGCAATTAATCCCAGCTTGGACATATCAACGCCCAAAGTATTCTGATTCTCAATGTCTCTCATTTTATCTTCAAGTGCCTTGAATCTGAGCCGTGCTTCAGCATTCAGCTCTCCTTTAGCACCCTTCTGAGAGAACACATCATCCTGATGATCCTCAAGCCATGGCTGAGGCACAAACAGATTCCCAACGCCTGCATTGCCGTTGCCCGACCCGACATTGACATTAGCTCCCAGACTCCCATTACCGACGCCCATCGTATTGAGTCCTATGTTGGCCATCACGTTGCCATGAGCACTGCCGTTGCCCCCGGCCACGGGGACACCGTTCTACGGAGTTTCAACTGGTGGAGGAGTAGGCACGGTCCCACCGTGGAGCACGCCGTTGCTATCAACCCTGGAGATCAAAGGCTGAACCAAAGTTCTGAGCTGATCTTGGTCGTTGGAGACCACTTGCATGAGCTCCATGAAGCGATCCATCCTTTCGCGGAGCTCCTGAACATCGGTTTGCACTTGATCCATGATTCTGGTCTGATTAGCTCTAGTCGGATAACGGTGAATTAGTCTCTGATCAATCCTGGAGTCACCGGAAACAGCCTGGGACAACCTGTAAACCTGAAAAACCTGTAAACACTAAAGGGTTAGGAAAAACAACAAAATGCTCGTCATGCAAATGCTTCATGCAAATGCATGCGTGTGTCTGTGTGTTTGGGAGATCTCCCCCGATCCTAGTGCCTGAGTGCCAGTGCTGATAATAATAATAAGAAGAAGTCCGAGTCCAATCAGGGAAACAACAATCTCATATATAAGGAAAACCTATCAAGGCAGTACATAGCATCAGCGAGTACAAGATGAATCAACAGCGTGACCTCAGCCAACAAGCCTGGTGATGGTCAGCATACAACAATGATCAAAACAAAAGGAATACAAATAGTCAAGTACGGCCACGGGCGCGATACTCTTCTAACAACTCCTTCGTCTCTGGATGATCTGGCAGAGTGAGTAACCCCTCGACGAGTAATTCCCTCTGCACAAAGGTGTACTGAAGTCCTTCAACCGAACCTTCCCATGCTCCTTCGCCGAAGCAATCTTCCAACTTCCGCTTCTTGGACTCAAACGTCAGCTTGCGCTCCTTCAGGTTAGCGAGAGCTTTGTTGAGCTGGCCTTCGGCGGCGTATCTGCGGGCGGTTTCTTCATCAAACCTCTTTTCACTGTCCTTCACCTGGGCTTCCAGCTTGGAGATCTGTAGCATCAGCTTATCCTCCCGCTCCTTCCTGGTGGCCAGGGAAGCCTTCCAGTGCTGGTTGAACTTGGATATCCTCCAATATGCTTCGTCCAAGTGCTGCTTCTTCGTAGCCAGTACGTCGTTGACAGCTTTGAAGTCTCGACCCATGCATTCCCGCTCGGCTATCTTCTTAGTCAGGTCTGTACCCAGCTGGTTCACCAGCTCTGTCTGCCTTTTGAAAGAATGAACGGCTTCGTTCCTCTCGCTTCGGAGCTGAGCTAATTCCTTCTCCAGTTCCTCGTTCGCCCGCTTCAATTCATCCCGCTCAGCCAACACCTGATTATGCTGCTGAATGGGCACAGTAGTAGGCTCTTCGATCATTGGAGGGCTTTCTGGCTTGGCATGAGGAAACGGCATCCCTATAGCATTTACTCTGGCTCTGATCCAAGTCAAATACAGAGGGTAGGCTTGATTGTTGCTTTTTCCCAGCACTGGCTTTCCTCGCTTACTGATACCGTTCCAGGCGCGCTGAAGCTTGGACAACAGGTCCCCCTCTAGAAGACCAGTGAGGTACAGAGATTCCTGCACCTCTTCATCCCTCGGCGGAGTTCTCAAAGCATATGCGAACTGTCGGACCAACAACGACGGATTGTAATTTATACAGCCCTTCCTACCTATCAAAGGCACATTTGGAAACCCGCTGCAACTGAAGATCACCTCAGTACCCAACCTATCTCTGTCGAACCAGTCAATATCCTCTGCAGATAAACTCATCAGACGCTCGGACCATTCAGCTGTGGGTGCAGACGAGGCAAAAGGACCCCTCTTAGGCAGATGGCTATCAAGCCATTCATAAAGCAAGGGTATGCAGCACGAGACGTTCTTCCCCCTCCTGTTCTCGTTTTTGTAGTGGACTGAATGATAGACATCTCCTATCAAGGTAGGGACTGGATTCCCTGATGCGAAGATGTGAAATGCATCGAAGTCTACAAAATCGGGCATGTTGGGGAACAGAATGATGCCATATATGCACAGAGCGAGGATGGCATTGAACGCGACCCAACATCCGTCCTTGGCACACTGCTGAGCCTTTCCCACTAGAAACTGCAAGGAGAACCCAGGAACCTTGTTCCAACTAGTCAATACTAACTCGGAGGCGTCCAAATGAAGCGAAGGAGCTAAACCAGCCAGATCAGGCTCAACATCCATGTGAACAAAAGGCATCTGCCTCTTGATAGGCACACCTAGCAAATCAGCGTACTCTTCCAGCGTGGGTGCGAGAACAAAGTCCTGAAAAGTGAAACATCTCAGCGGGGGGTCGTAGAACTGCAGCAGAGCGTGCAACCCATTCACCTCGAACACAGAAGGTTTGTGCACCAAACTGAGCAACCTGCCGTAAGATTTTCCGAACTCATCCCTCACAGAATCATCTGCTAGAGCTATCAAACCAGTCAGCTTAACCACATCAGGGGCAGGGAACTTGTAAGCCACGGTCTTCCTCGGAGAACCCATAACAATACAATAGGAGGCAAGAAATCCTGGATCGGGGAAAACGGTACCTGCAACACAGACACACGTTAATGAAATGCAAATGAATATGCAAACTAATGCAAAATGCAATCATGCAATAGGAGGCCAAGGCAACTGCTGCTGTGGAGATTCTGTGTCAACAACCACTGATAAGAAGAAAACCCCGGTGTAGGACCACAAATCTGATCTGCCAAGAACCACCATCTGATAGGGCCATATACATAGGATCATAATTCTGCTCTGTCAAGGACAAATGTCTGATAATAAGGACCTCTGATGTAGGATCAAGAAATCTCCGTTGGTGAGGTCTTCAGACCCCAATCAAAAATCTGCTCTATCAAGAACAAACATGCAGCTGCTGATGAGATCTTCAGACCCCACTCAAAAATCTGCTCTATCAAGAACAAACAACATCTGCTGATGAGATCTTCAGACCCCAATCAAAAATCTGCTCTATCAAGAACAAACAACACATCTGATGATAAGATCCTCTGATCAAAACCTGCTCTATCAAGAACAAATACACATCTGATGATAAGATCCTCTGATCAAAACCTGCTCTATCAAGAACAGACAAATCTGCAACTGAGAAACCCTGGTACCAACAAAACTGATTCACTGTCAAGACAACCAAGTAGTCTGAAGGTCACGGTTTCCTGCAATAAACCCAACCCTGCTCACAGGTATGGACCTAAACTGACTCCAGTTTGGCATCCTATGCGTTCATCAGCGTCACAGACATTCAAGAGGGGTGATACGATACCCAGAAGGTGTGGCATCACCAGCTCATGAAGCATCCTCACTCGGCTGAATCACAAATGATCGGTCCCCAGAGTCGACAATCCACCAAACCAGCAACCGTCTCAACCCAAAGGGTTGAAAGAGAAGCCAACCGGATGAACCTCGTCTGAGCGTGGATTTCATGAGACACTAGTGCCTGCAAAGCAAGCACGCGCCCACTAATTTCCACAACTAATGCTATGGTGCACTCAAGCCTGGGTCTGGCTTCTCACTCATCAAAATGCCCCTTCCCACAACAGCACAGATAATCATATCATAATGAAAATAAAATGCGGGAAATAAAGTGCGAGAAGTAAAATGCGATAAATAAACGCAACCCAACAAGTAAACATACAAGCGTTAGGATTGACTCGCATAGGGAACCGTTGGATTCCCCAGTAGAGTCGCCAGCTGTCGCTTGCGCGAAAATAAGGTGCCGACACAACAGAAGAGTCGCCACCTTTCGTTATTTATCCCTCAGAACGGGAAAGGAAACGATCGGAAAAACCTAACGAAGAAGGGTAAGACAAGGTCGTCGCAACCGTTGTCTGGGTTCGGGAGTCGGTTACGCAAGGGGAAGGTATTAGCACCCCTCACGTCCGTCGTACTCGACGGGATCCACGCTTGTTGTGCTTACTTAGACGACTTGGTTTTATCTATCTACCTATCAAGGCTGGTTAAAAAGAAAAGAAACTGACTCGGCAAACCGTCGCACTTTATGCCTACGTATTCTCATCAGAGAATGAGAAATCAGAGTCAACGTAGTTCGACCTACGACGGGTTATGGGGGAAGGTAGCTCGCCAATACATCAGTATTGTGCCTACGTACTCTCAACAGGTATGAGAGATCAGAGCTTACGTAGTTCGGGACACTACGCTTTATTTCCTGTCCCTTACGAAAGAAGTGTTTTTTATTGTGTTTGCGATTTCAATCGCACTAGAGACTATGACCTGAGAGTGAATGCGTCGCATGTCACCCAAAGGGTACCATACTAAACATCCAGACTGTGGAAAAGAAACTCTCCCGCAATCCTTTCTCAGATAGCTTAAGGCTCGTAACGTACGAAAGAAATCATTCATGATTACTGTATCTTATGCTGTTTTTAGATGAGAAGAGAACAGGCCCAACTAGGAGGGAGACTATCAAGTCCTACTGTTGTCATGCCAAGGATTCATCCTATGGTTGAGGTTTGAACAGGGAACTCCTAGAAGTTGTCATGCATAGGTTTCAACCTAAAATTCTATCATCAATTCCCTATCAAGGGAAATGAGAGTCCTAAGGGATCATGTCAATGATACACCAAAACAGACAAAGCATCAGCCTAAACAGTAAAATGCATGCAATGCAAGTGAGGGAGGAAATGTGTGTGGGGCTTCAGCCTCCACAAGCTCATCTCAACCTCAAGCCAGAATGGATAACAGTAATCATACTGAAATATAAACAACATGCTATCAAGCAAAATACAGTAAACTGCAATCATACAGAAGAAAATGAAATAAAATGCCCTCAGACAAACAAACCACATGGGCAAGGGAGCTGGGCTCTACCGAATACCCGCAAGCAAAGCCACACAGTAACAATACAAGCAGAGGGAGCAACTCAACCTCTAGTGCAATCATGCTCCTAGATTCTACTTATTCTAGTCATGGACTTATTCTAATGCATCAAGCAAGTCAAATAAAACATGTCAATACAACAAAGAAAAAGACAAGAGAACAGATCCACTCCTCTCTCAACTTCAAGCTTCAGCTCTTCCAACAGCAATTCAATCTTCAGACTTCCATCACTCTTGACAAATATCAATTTGCTTTTCCAGGTTTCAACCCTTCAACATAAGTTTCAACTTATCTTCTCTGAGCTTCAGCTCCTTGATCAGTTCCACCTTCAGGCTTCACTGTTAACCACAAGTATCAACTTGGCTCCTTCAGGATCTCCAGGTATCAAAGTAAGCATCAACTTCCTTTGTTCTTCAAGCTTCATCTCTTCAGAATAATCTTCATCACTTAGAAGTGTCAACTTCTTCCTTCAGTCTTTACTTCATCTTCAGGGGTCTTCAAGTGTCATCTTGCTCTTGTTGCTCTTCAAGCTTCAGCTGGAATGGCAATACTCAAGGATTCATCCTCTTATACACTATTCAATGAAGTCTTCATCTTCAAACTCAAGCTCAACATCTCTCAAGATAATCAAACCAGAGGGAATCAATAAACTGGATAAGCCGGGACATTGAACTGCTTACTGACCACCAAAGGTGACCTATAAGGGTTCAACATCAAAGGAATGGTTCCCTCAAAAGTTCTACTTCCTAGGTACAATCACTTATCCCTCCAAAGGAGAGAGGTGAATACCATGGAAGGACTTTGAATCATAGGGAGGAATGGAGGTGAAAGATACCATCCATGTTTAAGAAAGAAGTTAACTATGTCTAAGCTCTTCCTAGTCCCTAACCCTAAAACAATCAACAAAACAAACAAGATCAAGCTCTCAAGCTCCTCAATGCTCCTTAATGCTCCTCAATTCTCCTACTGTGCTCCTCAATGCTCCTCAGAACCAAACCAAGCTCTCCAAGCCCACAAAGCAAAGCAAACAAAAATACAAGCCCACAAGGGCAACACAAACAATCATCAACTACAAAAATCACTTAAAAATACTATACTACAATATTAAAATCTAATATAATTTCTAAGGGATCCTATATACCTACCCTTAATACCCTTATATGCCCCAATATCAAACTTGACCTAGAAACCCAAAATTCTAGTGTTATTGTGGACCTATGTTAAGGATTAATCTGATTCTACACAACCTAATGTCATCTAAGCAAAACTAACCTAAAATTCATCAAAAAATCATGGAATAAATCCAGGGGGAAGAAAAAGCTTATATCTAACTATCCTAAAAAGAATGACCTAAAAATGTTAAGCGAACTACCTAAACAAAATTCTACAAATTCATGTATCAACATAAAAGAAATAAAAATCTATTAAAATAGAAAATACATAAAAAATATTAAAAATGTATGAAATGCAAATATTTTTATTTGATAATTTTCTAGACATTATTATGAAATGGGAAAAAAATCCCCACTTGAAAATCCTTATTTTTCCATTTATTATGATTTTTCAAAGTTTAACATAAAATGGAGAAAATAAAATGAAAATATGAAATGAGGTGGTGTATTTAGTAACCAGATGCAGTTCAAATTAACAATGGGCTAAAAATGGGGGGCGCAGGTAGTCATGCGTGTTAGGCCCAATCATCATCAGAAAATCAATTAGAAAATGAAAAGAAAATAGAAAATGACACGGTGCGAATAGAAATGATTTCCAGTTAAATTTCACAATGGGCCAGGATTAGGGGTGTGGATAGTGGACAAAACACTCAGGCCCAAGAACTTCTTTTAATGAAACGGGGTGTTTCATCCTGGCTTCAGAATTCCCTCTCAAATTGGAATTAAATCGTGGCCACTGGATCAGGGAATAGTCAATGGTCAGCTCACAATCCAACGGCCATGCTCTTGTCTTCAACCTCCAGCTAGGGTTCTTGGAGAATCCATGAAAATGCAGAGCTTCAAGCTCTTTCTTCCTCAAACACGAACCCCATCAATTCTTCATGGAAAACAGAAATTTAAGACCCTATCTTGTCCAGAATTTTATGCTGAATCCAACCATGATCTTAACATCAACTGAATCATCCTAAATCACTGAACCCGATCCAAGATCAAAGATATGCTCAATCACCAACTTCAACTATTCTTGAATTTTCTTGCATCAGAATACTCACCAACTCACACTGAATGAAATTAGCTATCTAATTCAGGCTATGTCTCCTTATACCACGAGTTCTTGATCATCAAAGAAATGGTGTCCAATATTCAACCTTCACCAATTGCTCTCTAACTCTCCAAAATCCATCACCTATGTGTCTCTAACCTTTCTACACTAACAATTCTACCTAGCAATGCATAAATTATGGTGTAGTGGAGAATTTGCAAACCTGGTATTTCTTGATCAACAGATGATGAAAACCCTCACTTCAAGCCTTGAAACTCTTCAGAAAGTTTCCTTGGATGATGATCTTGCTACTGTTTGCAAAATCTTAGATGGAGGAAGCTTCAATCTCAGAATTTGATTCTGACTTGCTACCTTGAAAGTTCAATCACCAACTCTTCAATTCACCATGGATTTGCTCTCAAATTGATCTGCACAGCTTTAGAATCATCAATGGAGTGTGTTCAGATGGAAAGAATGAATGGAAATGGTTCAGAATAGGGAATTCACTTTCAACTTGCAATGGAAGCAAGTGAAATGGACAACTCTCTCTTCTCTCCAATCTTACACCAACCTTGCATCTGAGCAAGTTCTATATGTTATATAGAATGGTTTAGAATCATCTAGAACCATCTAGGAACATCCAATGAGAAATTGGAAATCTCATGTCATGGTATTATGAATTCACTTCTCCTTATGTGCTATCTCATGCCAAGCCTCTTGTAATAACCAATTCTGACTTGAATTTCTCACCACATGAGATATATGATATGTTGAGATGCATAACTAACTTGTTTATTGAGTTTCTTCATGTTTTGCTTTGGTGCCTTAAGATGCAAGTAAGCCATTTCCAAAGCAGCCCCATGATCTAGGCCTCAAATCAAAATTGTGGCTGAACCATTGTTTTTAGAATGTCTTTTAGAGTCAAAATGACCTATTATATGACATGGTTTGGATGTGTAACTTGGGATTTCCAATTTTCAATTTCAACTTATTTAACTTATGCCTCCATTTTAGGTCATTTTTATCACTTTTTGATACAAGCCTTTTCAACATCTCATGACCTTCCTACTAGCCTTAAAACATCATTCTAAGCAAGTTTGATGTTGAAGATTTTTCCATTTGAAGCTTGGAAATAGGAGATATGGCCTTATGCTTGAAATGACCTATAACCTCCAAATGACCAAAATGCCCCTGACTTGTCAAAGCCATAACTTGAGTTCTACAAATCCTATCAAGGACTTCTAGTACTCTATAGAAAGCTAAGAAGATGCTCTACAACATTAATGTTGACCAAGAATTCATAGGAATCATCCTACTAGGGCAAAAGTTGGATGCAAGTTGGGTGACTTTCAAGGACCTAGATTCACATACCTCAGATGACCTGTAATTTGTCAAAGCCATAACTTGAGCTCTACAAATCCTATCAAGGACTTCTAGTACTCAAATTAAAGCTAAGAACAATCTCTACAACATTCATGTTATGGGGAAGATGAGATGACAATCACATCTTGAGCTAAACTGCCTTGAAGATAGGGATCAAACTAGGGGATTTTACACTGTCAAGCCTTAGAAACCCTAGCTTAAAACTTCTCAAACTCCTCAATCATGATGAGTTGGTCTAGGAATCATCCTTATAGAATCTCAATGCATCATTCCATGATCACATGGCTCTTGGATTAGGTCTCAACCCCCTCCAAATCATCAGTTGACTTATGGTTGACCCAGTCAAACCCTAATTCCACCACTCATGGCTGAATCTTCTGAATTCTTGTACAATGACCTCTCTAGGCTTCATGATGGCTTTCAAGACATCTCATAAGCTTCTTCAAGTCCATCCTCATAGTCTCAGAATCATCTGAGGGGCTCCCACAACTCTCAAGTTATGAGACACACAACCTTGGTTTCAGCCAATCTCTCTGAGGATCTCTTGAGTTCTCTGACAATGGTATCAACCTTTGCACACTTGAATAACCTTCTTGGCTAGCTTCATAGTATCATATAATTCTTGCTGGATAATCATACCCCTTGATCTACTGCCCCCATATCAATGAGATGCAGATGATGATGCTAGTAAACACAATCTTGGTAAATAAATGTTGGTCAAATTTTGGGGTGCAACAGCTGCCCCTATTCAAAGGGCTTGAACCCGACTGGGTGAGGCGAACGGCTCTCAGCCAATCAAGGTGCGAGACAGTTGAATACCGATAAACCCGGAAATTTGCCAACTGCACAAGTACACGGTACTCCGACGGGAACAAATCTTCGAATCACTGAAATAATAGTTGCACGGCAACTAGCTGGATAATTGGTCACACAGTAACTGGTAATACATAATCGATCATGCCATCAAGCATCACGATTCATCGGGACTCTTCGGGTCAACCATCAGGTTGATCATGCCATCAGGCATTCAAAGAAAACTGTCGGGCATCAGCCGGACTTCAACCATCAGGTTGATCATGCCATCAGGCATTCAAAGAAACTGTCAGGCATCAGCCGGACTTCAACCATCAGGTTGATCATGCCATCAGGCACTCAAAGAAACTGTCGGGCATCAGCCGGACTTCATCAGCAAGTCGGGAATAGAATTCTTGGTCAATCATGAGCCAACTAGGAATATCTAAACCTCTGCCATCAGGCACTCCGCATCAGCTGAGAGAACTGCTTCATTAACACGGTCGGACTTCAATCATGGAGTCTTCAAGGGAGATTTCAACTTCGCCATTCAAAACTTGTCGGGGATAACACATCGCTGCTAGGGATTCTGGAGAACTATCAAGTAACTTCGCTCCGGGGATCCAGAAATCATTCTGGATGGATCAACTCTGCTGAGGACTTCAAGAATCATCTTGCACAAATAACTTCGCCGGGGACTTTAAGAATCATCTTGAACCGACAACCGTTCTGGAGATTTCAGGAATCATCCTGAGCGAACACTCTGTTGGGGATTTCAGGAATCATCCTGGGCAACCTTCACTGGGGGAAAAACCAATCATGGCTTGAGCAGCTTCCAAGGATTCGGCTCTCTTGGGGATTTCAGGAATCATCCTGGGCAACCTTCACTGGGGGCTCTAAGTATCAACTTGAGCGACCAACTCGGGTGACTGCACTGGGGTCTTAAGAATCATCTTAAGCAAACGGCCCTGCTGGGGAATTCAAGAATCATCTTGAACCGAAGACTCCGCTGGAGACTTCAAGAATCATCTTTAGCAAGCGGCTTCGTTGGGGAGAATGTCAGGAATCATCCTGAGCAATCGATTCTGCGGCGGAACACCTGCAAAACAAGAACGGTAACAACCTAGATCATGTTTATTATGCGTATGCTTCGGTAATGGCGCAATGCTCCACACGGTGGAAATGTTATGCGTTTATGATAAATGTTATGCGATCATGCACAATGATGCGATCCCGTCAGCAAAATAAATGCCGAGGGGGAATTCTCCTGTCAAGGAGAAAGAACTACTCAGATAGAGGAATCATCCTGCTGAGGAGAACAAAGTCACGCCAATCTCAATTGGACTCTGCAGGGGGCACGACTTCAGTTGACTGCTGCGGGGGAATGAAGCTCTACGAGAACTTGGACCTGCTGAAGGAAAGCGATGTCAATCGCGGGAATAAACTGTGTGGCCTTCTCAGCCACTTCTCTGGCAATAACGACTCTGTGGGGAAACAACTTCAGTTGATCAACACTCCCATTGGGGAAAACCAATCATGGCTTGAGCAGCTTCCAAGGATTCGGCTCTCTTGGGGATCTGCAAACTCGGCTGAGGAAGGAGAAATCATTCTGCTTCGCTGGGGAGTACGACTCTGTGGGAATCTCACTTCCGCTGGGGAAGAAGGAATCATCCGACTTCGGGGGAGAGTACGACTCTGGTGGGGAATTTCAATTCCGCTGGAGACTTCAGTCTGGCACCATCAGTTGCTGCATACTTCGGCGTACGAATAGTTTCCTACGAAACCTGCACTGGTGACCCGGTGCTGGGGGATTAACATGCGCTTCGGCGCCTGACTCAGCTGAGGAGACGACGTTCCTTCAGGACGTATCTGGTTGGGGAGAGAATCATCTCTGCCTGGGGAGACATATCAATGCTCATTATCTCACGTTCAAACTCTGCGGGGAGAGGCTACTGAACTCTGCTGGAGAAGGAGGAATCATCCTTCTTTGGGATGCGCACGGCGCACTGTCTGGAATATGCTACACCTGTAACAACACAAACAAACAGACAAGATACCCTTCTCAAAGGGACCTATCAAGGTTATTATTTCGTGACAATATTCAAGTAATTCATTGTTTCAACAATCAGTGGTTCTAGGCCAGTAAGTTGATGTACGCGCATTTTATCAAAAACATCGGCGTTCCTTTTCGCAAACAAAACAGATAAATGCTAAACAGGCAAACAGAATTGCTGAATAATATGCATTTTATTGATAACGAACCCCTGAATGGGTAAAATGTTTTACAATAGATGCAAGCTCCTGGAATGAGGAAGTCGCGCAAAAATAAAACATAAATATACATCAGTATATACAAATGTCGGCAACGAGGCGTAGACGAACACCATGAGTTGATCCCTCTATGACCCACTCGACTTCGATACTTCTCCGACGCTTCAGCTTCGGAAGAGATTGATTCAGATGAACGGCCCTCAGGTCTTCCAAACCACTAAACAAAGAAAGTCCACACGCAGAACGCAGTCATTTGCTTTTTCAAATCCCTAACTTTTGCATGAACCGCCCTTTGCGGGTTTTCAGTTCACCGGGATACCCTTTTTTGCCGAAGCCGCCCAGTGTAGGTTTTCGACTTCGCGGGCGTACATTTTTTCAATTTATATCCCTAATTTTTGCCCGAACCTTTTATTCTGTTTTTGGTTCGCCGGGATGCCCCTTTTTTGCCTGGACTCTCTTTTTTTTTCCAGCGGGTCACTTTCAAGCAAAGTATTTTTTAACTGCGTCCGCGTTCACCGGGGATGCAAAATCTTCACCATCCATCGTGGATGCCCCTTTTTTGCTCCGCCCTCTGGCTTGAACAGGCATGCGCATGAAAAAATGAAAAAAGAATAAAAGGGTTGATCCTCCTCAGGGGTCGAACCCAGGTCATGTGTGTGAAAGGCGTGTTTACAGGCAAGGTCTCTACCACTGGGGTGGCTATACATCCGTGTATTTAGCCACCCCCATAAATATATATGGCATGTATACATGTATTTATGGGCCCAAAGCAAAACAAATGAAAATGGAAAATGCGTGAAGGTCTATAACTCAATCAAAACTCCATGGAATTTAGTGAAATTTTAGTCAATCTTGAGCGAAATTTAACAAGGAATGCGGTGGTGGTGTTGAATTCATGAAATAATATCCTCAAATAAAAACATGATGGTAGTTGCAAATTGATCTTTTGAAATACAATATGAGATTCATGACATGTTATGAGCACATTCAGACCAAACAAGTACTACACATAAACCACAAACATGTCAACAAATGATTTTAAGCACATGGATTAGTTTCAAAACAGGCTGTAACGAAAATGGTTCCTCAATTGTAATTTGACATATTGAAAGGCAATATGAAGTTCAAAGCAAATTCTGAGCATACTCAAATCAAACATACCTTACACATAAGTCATAAATCGACTAAATGATGTTTCCACAATTCAAACTTGAGCACAAATCCAATAAAACCAGAACTGGTATGATGCTTGCAAATATGATATGAGTGTGTGTGTGATGCAGTTGTCAAATGTACAGATGGGAGACATTCAATTCATACATACAATACACAGCCTATAAACTCTAATCACATTGATGTTCATATTCATGGATCAAGCAAAGTAACTTCCAGCAAAACAGTGTGTGATGCAGTTGTGTGTTCGAAGGGCAAGATGCAACATGATGATGCAACAAGGTAATGAAAAAGTGAAATCAGCAAGATCAAGCTATGTACACAATACACACAAACTACAATCATGAAAATAGATGATTTTAATTCAAACTTTTATCACATTTGGCTAGCAACAGAATCTGGTGTGGTGATGGCATCTTTGGCTTGAAAAAATGCATTTTGAATGAGAAAGATCAAATCATGTGAAAACAGGTCATGTAACTCATACATACACATCATAAACATGTAAATGGATGATTTTGAATTCAAAATTTAAACACTTTTGGCTTGAAACAAAAACTGGTATGATCATGGCTATGATATGCAAAATGAGGAATTTTGAATGTGAAAAACCAAAACAGGTAGAAACAGTTCATACAAATCATATATACACATCATAAGCATGATTCTAAGTGTGATTGAACTCACAAAACAGATACATTTCAAGCATAGCAGAACTTGGCATGTTGATGGCATGATGATGGTCTTATGCTAGAAACTCAGGCTTACTCCTATCAAAACAGAAGCTGATACAGTGATGGCACATTTAGCTTGAAAAAGGCATTTTGAAAGTGAGACATCAAATCATGTAGAAACCAACCATACCATTCATACACACATATCATGAACATAAAAATGAGTGTGGTCCAACTCAGAAATTAGGCATATTGCAATCATGGCAAAATTTGGCAAAAGTTGAATGATATGCAAGACAGTTTTTTGGCAAAATTGATTATGCAAGTTGGAAAAATTCAAGCTAAGTGACATTTATGGTATACCAATGATACACACATATTTCAAACATGTTAAATGATGATTCTATGCCAAAAATACAGACTCACTACTTTCAAAACAGAAAGTGACAGAGTGATGGCACATTCGATGCATATGATGCACTTTGGAAGTGAGAAACAAAATCAAGTGAAAACAAGTCATACCAATCATACATACACATCATAAACATGAAGGTAGATGTGATCAAGCCCAAGAACCAAGCATATTTCAATCCATACAAAGTTTGACATATTGGTGACATGAAATGCAAAACAGTTTGATACAAAGTGATGCAGCAAGGTGTCCTTTTTCAAAATGATGAAGCTTATGTTACAACAATGATGGTTACATATCATATATGCAATAACAATTGGTTTTAGGCTCAAAATTCAAATACATTTCCTTAAAACAGAAACTTGCATATTGTTGCAATTATAAAAATGCAATGTGGTTCATGATTTTGAATGCAAGCCAGATTCATGATGAGTGAAAATCAGTAGCAAACACTTGAAGCAAGTAAGGAATGATAAGTCTAAAACAATAGCAAAACAATTGCAAATCAACAACCAAGTTTATGTCAAAACTCTTAATGTTACTCTCATGGTCATTTTCTTCAAGATCAGTTGGAACACCACATAAGGCACAAACTATCATCAACACATCACTCATAACCATTGTATCTCAGCAAAAATAACAATATTGCAATGAACTTTTGACAAGAGCAGTTTGGGGACAACATGAGCAACCTTTCAAGACATAACCTTAAACTTGCAAAACATGGCAATGTAATGTATAAGATGGAGGCTTGGCATTACATACCTCTTGTAGACTTCCAAATGAGCTTGTGCAATAAATAAAACCTTGAGCAAATACAACTGCTGGTCCAAACTCTGCCTTGATGAAAACAGCCCCTTTGCTCTTGAGTGAAATATGATGAATTTGTGCCAAACCTCAAAATAAATGAGGATGAGGTTCCTTCAAGCTAAGGACAATTTTTACAACATATATTCAAGGTGTGTGGATGGTTGGAAAGGTTACAACAGGTCTGAGGAAAGATTTGTGTGATTTTGTATGTGAAGTCAAACTTTCTTTGGTTGAAAGTTGACATTTTGGGAAATGATGATTTTGAGTGGTTCAAAGGCTTGAACACCTTATACACAATATTTGTGGATTGTGTATATGGTTTTTGGAGGTTTAGAGTGTATGAAAATGAGTTTGGTGGCTGAACAGCCCAAGACAATTTTTGGTGTTTTTGGGTGATTTTGAGATTTTGGAAAAATGAAGTGAGAAGGGAAAGAAGGAGAGCATGTGATTTCTCTGGTTTTGAGAAGGGCTCTGGTGTGTAGAATGAAGTAGAGGAGTGCTCTATTTATAGGGAAAGTAAGGGTGAGGACAGATTTAGGAGGTTTCCTTCCTAAGAGGGAAAAGTGGAAAATTGGATGCAAATCCTTCAAAAGGTGTTTCTTGGCTTTGAGGTAATCTGAGGTCAAGTGTAATGATGGACTTAGAGGTGGATGAAGTGAGGTTAGGATGGTAGGGGCATGGTTACTGCTGATTTTCACTTTTTCACCTTTTGTATTTCTTGAATTTTTTTAATGCAAGTTGCATTTGCAACTTGCAAGCCACTTGCATAGCTTCCAATTTTCACTTCCTCTGCATTTCTTTCATAATTCTACACTTCAAAACATCTAAATATCAGAAACAACAAGATTCAAAGGCTGAGAATGGCTCAAGTGGTCAAAGGATGAGTTTGTGAAAAATTGTCAATGTGGGACTCAAGTGTTGAAACACCATCTTGCCAAATCCATAACTCTCACCTCACAAGGGCTATTGAGGAGTTCTAGTATTTTTTGGAAATCCCTCATGTAGCTCTAAAACATTGATGTTCATAAGATCCTCAGATTCCAAGTGAAACTAGCTCAAAAATCTCCTCAAAGTTGACAAAAAAACATGACTTATTTGGCCAAAACACTTAGAAAAATTCTAAGTGTTTTCCCCTCTTGCATTGATTTTGATCATAACTCCAAATCCATTTATTTTTGCACATGGGCCCCTATGGGACTTTTTAGGGAATGTCAAGACCTTTCCAACAAGCTTTGAACCACTTCAAAAGGATGTGTGGTTAAGGAGTTATGGTTTTGCCCCTTTCAAAACCCTAATTCTCGACTTTTTCAATTACTCCTCCTTCCTTGATCCAATGGTCATGAAATTTTATGAGGAAGTTTAATATGATATAAGGGAAATTTTTCATTCACATCTTGAAGTAAAATTCCTAAAAATTGAAGGGTTGACTTTTTGGTTGACGAACCGATCGATCGGTGACTTCCGAGTCGGCTGTTGATACCCCGGGTCTTCTGAGACCTTGAAACTTCTTGAATGGACTTTACCAAGCCATATGAACTTCATGGACCATGATCCCACCATTATAACACCTTTTAAATCAAAAGTCAAATCACAGTTGACTTTTCCTGAGCGAAAACCCTAATCGGGTATCCTGAAATGCACTGTTCTTGATTTTTGGGTGACAACCTCAAATTGGATTCACACTTGACCCAATGTAGTATTATTTATCTTGTTTTATGGTTGAATCAATCCAAAACATTGACCGATCAAACCCTCGAAGCTTCGATTTTGACTGTGCGGAACCCTAATTCATCTGCATCTTGACAAAGACAAACTTGAATTGGGTTAAGGTTAAATAATCACATGAGTATGATCCTAAAATGATGATGAGGATCTAAGGGGTCAAAATTTGGGGTATGACAGTTGCCCCTATTTAAATATCTTTCACTGGATGACAGCGGAAGATGACAATCCTCGCGGAATCGTAGTGAAAGGTATTTTAAATATATCGAACCAAAAATTTTGTCCCTTAGATCCAATGGTATGCAAAAGGACAAATGTGTATATGATATGAATCTAGATGATGCTTTATGATGTTTGAATGCAAGACAGATGCAGACACGCGAGCAAAGATAAAAGAACGGCAATACAACGAGTAACTAATAGGGGACCCACACACCGGGGAAAGATCCAAGGAAAAGCAAATAAAAATAGTTCAAACGTGACTAAAGACACTGCTCAGGGGAATCCTTCACACAGGGGACGCCAACTCCAACAGGGAAGACAAAACTGCAATGGAGAAAAGGAGGTGACACTCTGCTGGGGAAAAAAGGAAAGAGACGCAACCCTCACTAGGGATGAACAGTTGAGGAATCTCCTATAGTGAAGAGTTCGAATGGGATCTTCAGGAAAAGAACAGAAACACGACCAGACGCACCGGGGATGCTAGTAATGACTAGATCTCCGAGACTCGAAAGAGAAAAGCAACGCTTTACTGGGGATACTTGTGACGACCAGAACAATCAACAATCAAAGGGTGCTAGTTTCTATTAGACTTACAGGGGGTGATGGTGACGACCAAACAAAATGGGAGCTCCGAATTACGTTGATACAATACAGGACTCCGACTGGGGGAAATTGGTAACAACCAACTCTCGGTATTAAACGATTAACTTTCGAGCAGAGCCAGTAACCACTAGACCTTTCAAAGCTATGGTGACGACCAAAGCAACAATACCAATAACGAATGGGTTTTAAACAGCGCCAGTTACCACTAGACTTTCTAAATAACTGCCAATTACCATTGGACTTTCAACAAATGTCAGTTACCACTGGACTTCCAAAGGATAAGGTGACAACCAAACCAAAGATACCAATAACGATTGGATTTTAAACAATGCCAGTTACCACTGGACTTTCAAGAGAACTGCCAATTACCATTGGACTTTCAACAATGACAGTTACCACTGGACTTTCAGGAGATGTCAATTACCATTGGACTTTCAAGAGACATGGTGACGACCATAGCTACAATACCAATAACGATTGGATTTTAAATAGTGCCAGTTACCACTGGACTTTCCAAATAACTGCCAATTACCATTGGACTTTCAACAAATGCCAATTACCACTGGACTTCCAAAGGATAAGGTGACGACCAAACCAAAGATACCAATAACGATTGGATTTTAAACAATGCCAGTTACCACTGGACTTTCAAGAGAACTACCAATTACCATTGGACTTTCAACAATGCCAATTACCACTGGACTTTTCAGAAGATATGAGGGGTGCTAGTAACGACTAGACTTCAAGGAGAGAAACTGGTGACGACCAGGCAAACGATACCAGTAACAACAGGACATCCAAAGGTACTGGTTACAACCAGGAACAAGCGGGATACAGGTGACAATCTATAACCACACACAAATTTAGTAACAAACTGAGGTAGAGAAATTGGTGACAACCAACACCACAAAAGGACAGAGGACGCCCAAAGAACAACAGACAAAACCACTGGTAACAACCAGGAAACAATCAAGACAAAAGGTAACAATCAAAGACCAAATAGAGACCAGACAAATGTACATGATATGCCATGATGCCAATGATTAATGGTATGCCGGGGTTGACTCTGACGAGAAGCAGAAGAAACTGGAGACTCAAGAGGAAAGATAGATAAACACATCTATCTCACTGGGGACGCAATGAATCATCTGAATTCACAAAACAAAGGTGCCTGTAGATTTTTGGGAAATAAACCCACTCTGCTTGGAGAATAAAGCCTCAAGGATGTTGGCCAGGATTGACAACATAACTCTGAATAGACGCTCTGAATTCTTCTGTTGGGGATGAGGCTACCATCACAAGAATGCGTCTCATAAAGAAACCTGGGGAGAGGGTCCTCAATCTTGGTGACTACACACGACCGAATGAGCAACTTATCAAGTTAACCCAACTGACATTCACTGGGAGATGTATTGAGACTGCACGTCAAAGTTTCTGCCGCTTTAAAACTTTCGAGAGGTATGATCTCCACCGAGTCTTTCCGTAAGCCAAAGTATTTTATGTTTCGTTAGTCTTTAAAAGTTATTTTTAAATTTGAACCTGGTGCTTTCAAAATTATCATTGATCAATAAACGATGTTTTGCATAACAAAGAAAATAAAGAAAATGGTAAATTGCAAAAGAATGGTCCAAAAACTGATTCCATTTAAGAATGGAAGTTTGTCAATGATAAAACTCCATGGAACTTTTACAATTGAAAAATTGCAACATGAAAAAGGTTACATTGAATCCACTGAAGATTTTACCCCTAATGACTAAGACTTTCCAAAACCTTGCTTCTGACAAGAGCGGCTGAAATGGACTTCTTTGTAAAATCTTCTTGCAGAGGTGACAACCCAACTGATGCAGTGAAACGCCGTTGTCCCTAACTTTTGCCTGGATTTCCCTTTCAGGTTTTCAATCCACCGGGACGCTCTTTTTTGCCTAAGCCGCCCTTTCGGGTTTTCAACTTAGCGAGCTCATTATCTCTTTTTTTTATTTCATCCCTAACTTTTGCCTAGACCTCCTTCATAGGTTATGATCCAGCGGGATACCCATTATTGCATAAGCCGCCCTTGCGGGTTTTCGACTTATCGGGTTCTTTTAGGCGTAATATTTCCGTACTGCATCAGAATTTACCGGGTGTGTAAGCTGCTGCCCATCCATTGTTGTGAGAATTAACGATCCTCCTGAGAAGACTGTTTTTACAACAAACGGACCATCATAGTTGGGCATCCATTTTCCCCGTGCATCTTTGTGAACTGGCAAAATCCTTTTGAGTACAAGTTATCCTTCTCGGAATTCTCGGATACAAACCTTTTTGTCAAAAGCTCTCTTGATCCTTTTCTGATATAACTGCCCGTGACATACTGCAGTCATGCGCTTTTCATCAATAAGGTTCAACTGGTCAAATCTTTCCCTCGCCCATTCAGCTTCTTCAAGTTCGGTTTCCATTATGACTCTTAAGGAAGGTATCTCAACCTCAATAAGAAGTACTGCATCCATCCCGTATACCAAGGAAAAAGGGGTTGCTCCCGTTGAAGTGCGAACGAACGTTCTATACCCATGCAAAGCAAATGGCTGCATCTCATGCCAATCCTTATATGTTTTTACCATCTTTTGCAAAATCTTCTTGATGTTCTTATTCGCAGCTTCGACAACTCCATTCATCTTGGGACGATAAGGAGAGGAATTATGATGTTCAATTTTGAAGTCACCACACAGCTCTTTCATGGTTTTGTTATTCAGATTGGTACCGTTATCTGTTATGATTCGGCTTGGGATTCCGTATCGACAGATAATCTCCTTTTTGATAAAACAGGCCACCACTTGTCGAGTAACATTGGCGTAGGATGCGGCTTCATCCCACTTCGTAAAGTAATCAATAGCGACCAGAATGAATCGGTGTCCATAGAAGCCTTTGGCTCGATTGCCCCAATCATATCAATGCCCCACATAGAGAATGGCCAAGGTGATGTCAACACATTTAACAACGTCGGAGGCACATGCATCTTATCCGCATAAATTTGGCATTTGTGACATTTCCTGACATATTGAATACAGTCAGTTTCCAAAGTCAACCAATAATACCCAGCCCTCAAAATCTTCCTGGACATGGCATATCCATTGGCGTGAGTGCCAAATGTTCCTTCATGAATATCTTGCATTAACAAATCTGCTTCTCGTCTGTCGACACATCTAAGCAGGACCATGTCATGATTTCTTTTATAGAGCACTCCATTGCTGAAAAAGAACTTAGAGGCCAATCTTCTCAAGGTTTTCTTATCAAGTGATGTAGCATCGACCGAATACTCCTGCTTTAACAGATAATTCTTTATGTCATGGAACCATGGCTTGTTATCAACTTCTTCTTCAACCATCTGACAGTAGGCTGGCTCAGTCTTGCGTTCAATTTGAATAAGAGTAGCATCATTGAGGTACTTGACTTTCCACATTGAGGCTAACATGGCTAGAGCATCAGCAATATGATTTTCAGATCTCGGAACATGCTTGAAGGTGATCTCATCAAAATATTCAATCATTTCAATGATATAGGCTCTGTAAGGGATCAAATTCTCATGTCTGGTCTCCCATTCACCTGTAACTTGATAAATAACCAGAGCTGAATTTCCACTTACTTCGAGAAGTTTGATTCTGAGGTCAATAGCTGCTTCAAGGCCAAGAATACATGCTTCATATTCGGCAATGTTGTTTGTACATTCAAAGTCTAACCTTGCTGTAAATGGAGTATACCCACCTTCGGGATTCATCAGAACGGCTCCTACGCCATGCCCACTATAATTTGAGGAACCATCAAACATCATTTTCCACCAAAGACCCGGATCAAGACCTTCATCAGGACCTAGTTCTTCACAATCTTTTACCAACATAATGTCTTCGTCTGGAAAATCAAACTTGAGAGACTCATAATCTTCAACTAGCTGATCTGCAAGATAATCTGATAAAACACTGCCCTTGATCGACTTCTGGGCCACATACTGGATGTCATATTCCGATAACAACATATGCCATCGGGCGAGCCTTCCTGTCTGTGCGGGCTTCTCGAAGATATACTTTATTGGGTCCATTTTTGAAATCAATAAAGTAGTATGACAAATCATGTACTGCCTCAAACGTTTGGCAGCCCATGTCAAAGCACAACAAGTTTTCTCTAAAAGTGAATATCGGCTCTCACAGTTGGTGAATTTCTTGCTCAAATAATAGATGGCATGTTCCTTTCGTCCGGACTCATCCTGCTGATCTAACACACAACCCATTGAATTCTCGAGTACTGTCAAATACATGAAAAGAGGTCTTCCTGGAACAGGAGGTATTAAGATCGGAGGCTCTTGAAGATAGCCTTTAATCTTATCAAATGCTTGCTGGCAATCTGAATTCCAAACAACTGTTTGATCCTTTCGTAACAACTTAAAAATGGGCTCACAAGTAGGAGTCATATTGGAAATAAATCTGGATATGTAGTTCAATCTTCCAAGGAAACCTCTGACTTATTTCTCAGTTCGTGGAGCCGGCATATCTTGAATGGCCTGAACTTTATCTGGATCTACCTCAATCCCTCGGTGACTAACAATGAAACCGAGTAACTTCCCAGATCTCACCCCAAAAGTACACTTGGCTGGATTCAGTCTCAACTGGTACTTCCTGAGTCTCTTAAATAGTTTCAAAAGATGTTTCAAGTGGTCCTCTTCACTCTGAGATTTGGCGATCATATCATCAACATACATTTCTATCTCCTTATGCATCATGTCATGAAATAAGGTCACCATGGCTCTTTGATAAGTGGCACCGGCATTCTTCAAATTGAAAGGCATGACTTTGTAACTGTAAGTTCCCCAAGGAGTAATGAAAGTGGTTTTTTCCATATCATCTGGATCCATCTTGATTTGGTTGTATCCGGAGAAACCATCCATAAACGAGAAAACCGCAAAGTGAGCCGTGTTATCCACCAATGTATCAATATGCGGCAAAGGGAAATCATCTTTCGAACTGGCCTTGTTCAGATCCCTATAATCCACACACATTCTGACCTTCCCATCTTTTTTCGGCACAGGTACAATGTTAGCTACCCATTCAGGGTATTTGGATACTGCCAAGAAACCTGCATCAATCTGCTTTTTCACTTCGTCTCGAATCTTAAGAGCCATGTCAGGTCTAGTTCTTCGGAGTTTTTGTTTGACTGGCGTGCATTCGGGTCGGAGCGGTAACTTGTGGACCACTATGTCGGTGTCCAAACCTGGCATATCCTGATATGACCAAGCAAATACATCCATATATTCTTTTAAAAGCTCTACTAATTGCTGTTTGACTTCCGCCCCAAGTGTTGCCCCAATCTTGACCTCTTTCTTGTCTTCTTCAGTGCCAAGATTAATAACATCCACCTGGTCCTTGTGAGGTTGAAACTCTGGGTGCTCATAACATGCCATTTTTGCCAGTTCATTAGGGATCTCAAAATCTTCGTCCTCATCTTCGGCTTGGTAAATTGGTGAGTCAAAGTCAGGAGGGAAAGCAAAGTCAATGGATTCAGCGGGTTTTGGGGTATCACTGCATGTTGGAATGGCTTAATTTATTAAAACACACAAGGATGAATGCAGCAATCAAGAAAAAAGTTTTGATGATTTTTTAGAAAATTGCCATCTTCTTTTTTTTGACATGGAAACAAAAGCAAATAAGGGAACAACAACAAAAGGATTTAACAAAAAAATTCATTAATCATAATATTCATGAAAGCACGGGGCCCTTACAAAATGCATCCTATAGCCTTGGGCACGGATATGGAGGTTTAAAGATTAAAAAAAACAACAAGTAAAGAAAAATAAGCAAATTACTTCGACACAAGAAAGATCACGGGAATCTCAATAGCTTCCCAATTTCCTAAAGCAGTTTCACAATGATACACCAAATGTTCAATATCCCCTTCTTCAGAATCTTCTCCCACGACATTGACTTGGAATCCTCCACTGATGAACACCCCTTCGATAGTCTTCGGACGTCCTTCGGCATGTGTTGATGCTTCGACATGAGTTGATTTGTAACCCAACCCTTGGTGACCCAGTCTAGCTTGTACTTCAATGACCTCTCCCCAACCTGCAGGAGTACCTCCTTTTAATGTAGACTTGATGCTCTGAACGGATGCAAAAGATGGACCACTCCTTGCCACTGTATCTTCTACCATCACTGCGTTAGCTATTTCAAGTGCTTGGAAAGAAGTTTCCAACGCATCCTCATCTGCCTCGATATACCTGAATGATGATAAATTACTCACTGTCAAGTCTTCTTTGCCATGCACAATTACCAGTTTATCATTCACCACAAATTTCATCCTTTGATGCAAAATGGAAGTCACTGCCCCAGCCGCGTGAATCCACGGTCGTCCCAACAAACAACTATAAGCCGGGTTAATGTCCATTACCTGGAATGTGATATCGAACACGTGAGGTCCTATCATGATTGGCAATTCCACTTCCCCAACAACCGTTCTTCTTGAACCATCAAAAGACTTTACAATCAACGACGTCGGCTTCATCTCTGCCCCTGCATATGCTAACTTTGCGAGCGACCTTTTAGGCAACACATTCAACGAAGATCTAGTATCAACCAAAACTCGCGCCAACGTGTCCTCTTGATATCTGATGGATATGTGTAAAGCACAGTTATGATTACGTCCTCCTCTTGGCAATTCTTCATCACTGAAACTCAGAGTATTGCAAGCTGTAATATTGGCTATCACCGAATCAAATTGGCCAGGGGTTATATCCTTTGTCACATGTGATTGCATTAACACCTTTTGTAGAGCCTCTCTATAAACTGGGGAATTCATCAGGAGAGACAAAATTGATATTTTGGAGGGGGTTTGATGAAGCTGATCAACAACCTTGTAATCACTTTTTCGGATAATCCTTAAGAATTCTTCAGCATCTCCTTCTGTGATTGGTATTTCTTTGTCTTTGGTTGTCACGGCAGGGGTAACTTCTTTTGGAGCAACTACAGTTATCTTGGGCTGATATATTCGACCACTACGGGTCATCTTGCTTGTTCCTGTAATATTTGTCACATCCACCTGGTCATCTTTCACTTTCTCATTCTGAATAACCTTCCCAGATCTCTGGTCTAACACCACCATATCATATTTCCATGGAACTGCCTTTGTATTCTCAAAAGGAAACGATCTCGGCTTCTGAATAACAACTGGCCAAGGCTGATCAACAACAGATTTGTCAAAAACAGGCTTCACATTCCTACTGATCATATTAAACACAAGGACTTTCTCGCTTTTCTTTGGTAAATTGAAAACAGTCTCAACCACCGAAACTTCCTCTTTCTTTACTTTGATACCTACTTGCAATAATCCATCATCAATCAGACCTTGCACATCTTTCTGCACCGCACCATACCCCTTAAGATTAACAGAACATTCTTCGCAGTCATTATGGATACCTTCTATCAATCCTGCTTTCAATAGTTTCTCATGAAGTGACCTCAATGGAGTCTTGATCTCTGACACATCACGAACTAACCTTTCTTCTGAAACTTCTTCTATAGCATTAACTCCTCCATGATTCGGCAATGGATTACTTTTAACATTAGGTGGTACATCATCAAAAGACAAAATCTTCTTCTCTATGAGCTCCCTGACAATATGTTTCAAACCAAGGCACCCCTCTAAGTCATGGCCGGCAGCACCTTCATGAAAGGCGCAATGAGCGTTTGGATTGTAATGAGGTGATGAAGTGTCCGAGGGTGTATTCAATGGTCGTGTTGTTACTAACCCTTGTTGCACCAAAGCTGGGTACAACTCTGTGTAAGTCATCAGTATCTGAGGAAATGGAGGCCTCGTTGTTGGTCTTCGATTTTGGTAATTCTGCCTTGGTGCCTGAGCCCTGGGCTGCTGATATTGCTGATAGGGTGGAGCGTTGGGCGCTCGTTGATACCCTTGTTGCTGAACTGGTTGATACCTGGGTGTTGGTTGCACTGTCTGATAACTTAGAACAGGGTGATTGAAAGCGGGCGTTATAGCTGCCACATATGGTTGTTGAGCATACTGTATTGGATACATCGGTTGTTGTATCTGAGGTTGCTGAACATAGCCTTGTGGAGGCTCCTGAATATAACCTTGTGGAGGTCGTTGATATCGTTGGTAAGGCTGCTTCCAAGTCTGATTCTTTTTCCCCATTGTTATGGCGTTTGTTTCTCCCTCTTTCTTTTTATGAAAATTACCACCGAACTTCTTGACATTATTATTGCCGGAACCACTGGAACTACTAGTCATCTTTCCATTCTTCAATCCCAATTCTACTCTCACTCCCACAACTACTATGTCAGAGAAACTCGATGTTACACTGCTGATCATCTTCTCATAAAATTCAGGTTTCACTGTATCCACAAACCAATCTGTCAACTCTTTCTTATTCAAAGGAGGTTCTACCTGAGAGGCAGTCTCCCTCCAACGTTGTGCATACTCTTTGAATGATTCGGAACTCTTTTATGTCATACTCAACAATTGTCTTCTGTCTGGGGCCAAGTCCATATTGTACTTGTAATGCTTTAAGAAAGCATCGGCCAAGTCTTGGAAACTGTGAATGCGAGACTGATCTAAACTCAAATACCACTTAGCAGGGGCTCCTTTCAAGCTATCCTGGAAACAATGGATCATCAACTTATCATCTTCTACATGTGCGGCCATTCTTCGGTAATACATGATCAAATGTGTTCGAGGACAAGTAGCACCGGTGTACTGATCAAGGTTGGGGATTTTGAATTTTGGCGAAATTACCAACCCAGACACTAAACACATATCTCTGGCATCAGTACCAAAGATATCATTTCCTTCCATTGCTTTAACCTTCCTCCCTATATTTTCTACACTCTCCTTCAACTTATCATGTCGTCCACTTTCTTCTTCAGACCCATCAGGAATTTCAAACACTTGTGGATGACTGTGAAAAACAGGGCGCACTTGAGTCTGTACAAAGGCTGGAGTATAAGTCGGAACAGCTCAGTGAATTTCTGCCCTAGAGGGACTGATTGTTGACTGACTGGTGGCGGAGGCATAAAACCTGGTGTGAGCCCATATGGTGGAGTACTTGCAACAGTGACTGCCGTTGGGATCGGCTCCACAACTACATTAGTGATCTCAGAAACTACAGTGGCCCGAGTGTCCATTTTCGCATTGATAACTTGTAAGACTTCCATGATTCGTCCTACGCTTCCTCGTAAATCTTCAAGTTCGTTGTCAACCCTATCCAGAGCCGCATTGTGTTCTTCCATTCTTTGGCGAGCTTGGGCTCGTGTGTTGTATTGATGGCGAGGATTCAATATGATTCTCTGGAGATAAGACAGCGAGATGAGACACAGCACAGGAAATGCACATGAAATGCTATGAGTGCAAAATGCAAAATTAATCATTCAAGGAATCCAAAGAAATATTTGCAAAAATTATAACAATGGGGAAATAAAGCAAATTCAAAGTCTTCATAGATTAATAATTGGGAGTTTTACAACAATAACTGGAACACAAATCTTCAATACAGATACATGACAAAACAAACAGAAAACAAAAGGATCCTAGATCTTCTGGCTGGAGGGCCCTTCGTCTTCTGGTTGACTCTTCTTCCCACCTTGACGGATCAATTCTTGAAGCTCTTCCTTCTCTTGCATAACCTTGAAATACTTATCTCTCCAATGTTTTCCTTCTCTTTTGGCCTTTGCCAAAGCATCTTTCAATTCTTCTATTAGAGTAAGTTTGGTTGAGTCGGGCTCAAAGCGAGTATAGAACATCTTCAATGCTGCTTCTTTCACCCATGATAAGTAAGATTCTAAAACAGCAGTGTCATGGTAACATAGGGCAGTTACTCCTCTTGTGTGGATGCGACGCCAAGCATATATAGTCCGAGCCTTGTAAGCGGGATCCTTCCCCTCTTCAATGTAGAAGCTTCTCAAAAGGGCTGGGTCTGGTTCATTCTCCATCGGGTGCCCCAACTGGCGACGAGCTAAAATAGGATTATAGCTAATGCAACCATTAATGCTGATAATCGGTACATTCGGGAAATCCCCACAGCTTTGAATCATGGCAATCCCCCCATACATAGGGTCATACCACTTAATATCTGAATGCTTGAGTGACAACAGCCTTTCTATCCATGAGAATCCATTCTGCATATCCCAGAGTGCTGGAAGTCTTGGCAAGTGCGAAATAAACCACTTGTGCAAGAGAACGGTGCAACCCTCAATCTGACCAACTCCATGACGGTTCCTACGGTGGATGGAAAAGTACACATCAGCCAACAAGGTAGGTACGGGATTCTTGATTAAGAAGAGGTTGATTGCATTTGCGTCCACAAAATCATTAGCGGTCGGGAACAGGAAAAGTCCGTAAATTAGTAAAACCAAAATGGCCTCAAATGCTTCAGAATTCTTCGACTCGGCATAACTTTGAGCTTTTTCATACAGGAACATAGCTGGAAATCCATATAGCCCTCCCTTAGAAGACATATGAGATCGTACTTCGCTCACCTCCAAATACGCGGCCTTTGCAATTACTCTTTCATTAGGAGTCCCTTCTCTTCCAGAAAATGGTCTAGGAGTGACGCCTACTCCCATCAGGGCAGAATATTCTTCCAAGGTTGGCAGCAACTGATAATCTGGAAATGTGAAACAATGATAGGTTGAATCATAAAACTGCACGAGTGCGGACAACATCTCTTCATCTACTTGAACTTCTAGTAAAGACAGCATATTCTCATACTTCTCTCTGAACGCCTCGGGGTCTTCTACTAAACTTCCCAGCTTCCTTAGGTTCTCCAATTTTGGGCTTCGGAACACAATCTCTGCTTTCTTCCTAGAATCCATCCTATAATATCTACAAAACAATCTTTAGTTCCTTGAATGATTAATAAATGCGAATGCAAATGCGCAAAGTACCATGGAACTCAGACTTAGTAAACATCAAAACATTGTTGATTTAAATTCATTGGATTACAAAATTTTAGCACATCTTACAAAAGTCTTAAACAGAAAGCTAAATAAAAGCTAACAAAAAGCCCTAAGAAGGTTCTCCTAACAGCCTCAGGTTGAGCTTCTCAATCTCCTTCTCCATCTGTGCCTTCTCAAGAATGAGCTTGTCCACGATTAACTTCCATGGAGTTGACTGAGGGCTAGAAGAAAATAAATCTTCTTGCGCTTTTCTCTTCTTGCAGGAGAGTACCTCTTCATTCTTCAACTCTAACTGCTTTTGGAGCTCTGTGTTCTCTTCAACAAACACTTGGTACTTGTGCTTCCAAGCGTCTTCAGTTTGTCATGCCTTGCTCAAAGCAATCCTTAACTTCTCCTCTTCAGACATGAAGATCAGAGTGGGCTCCTCTTTTAAAGCCATAGGTTCTTGTCGAGAATAGGGCATCTTCAACTCAATGGCTCTCTTTCGAACCCATTGGAGATAAGGTTCCAAGGAGACACAATTAGGCTTTCCCAAGTCTTTATTTCCTTTCTTGTGCAAATGACCCCAGGCTCTTAGAATCCTCTCTTTCTGCTCTTGATTATTACCCTCTTCTTTAAAGAAAATATTTTCCACATGAACACTGTTAGGCCTATATCTTAAAGGGTATCCCAACTGTCGACGGGCAAGGACGGGGCTGTAACTGATTCCTCCATTGGTACCAAGAAGAGGTACATTACCAAAATTCCCACAGTTGTCAATGATCATTATCCCCTCATATTCACGATTATACCAATCAATATCAGAGTGCGTGAGAGCCATAATCTTCTGTGACCACCACCACTTCTTCGGATCCCAAAAGGCGTGAGCTTTAGGCAAGTGTGAAGTGAACCATTTGTATAATAAAGGAGCACAACAAGTAATCATCCCTTCTTTGTGAAAATTCCTGAGATGAACAGAATGATACGCGTTTGCTAGCAGAGCAGGCACAGGGTTTTTCTTCAAGAAAATCTTAATGGCGTTGAGGTCTACAAATTTCTCAAAGCTGGGAAACAGAAAGATACCATAAATGAGTAAGGCAAGAATAGCTTCGAATGCATCCATACTCAAATGATCGGCGTAGTACTGAGCTTTTTCAACCAAGAATTCTACACTCAACCCAAAAACTCCTCCTTTTGTGATCATGTTCTTTTGAATATCCACTAATCCCAAACGTGTGGCTTTGGCAATATCTTGTTCTTTAGGGTCCTTCTCCATGATTGGAAAAGGAGAATCTTCAAGAATAGGTAAACCAACCAATTGAGAGTATTCTTCTAGTGTAGGCACTAGCTGATAATCAGGGAAAGTGAAACAGTGATAGAGCGGATCATAAAACTGGAGAAGCATAAAAAGAAGTCCACTATCCACTTTTATCTTCAATAACAACAACAGCTTCCCATACCTACTCTGGAAACCCTCTGGATCTGTTACCAAGGTACCCAACCTTCTTAGGTCATCTAGTTTAAAACCTTTGTAAGTGTACTTTAATGTTTTCTTCCTTTCACTATCCATAGTGATCCCGGATGTTTACAAACAAAGAGAATCTGAGTTCCATGAAACTTCTATGATATGATGTTATGACTGCAAGAATGCACAAACACAAGTAAATGCAAAGGTCACACATATGCACACGCATAGGCCTAGGTTTAAAGGTCGAGTGTGGATCCAAGGTCTACCCATCCCCAAAAAGGTATGTACTAGGGATTTCAAACCTATAGAACAGGGTTCTAAATGGTTCTCAGAGTAATCAACCCATCTTTCGGATATTATCATTTTCCCAATTTACTTGGTAATTGATAATATTATCAAGAGAGTCTCGTCTAAGTGTAGTATCGCGTATCAACTATTTCGGAAATACTTCCTTATAGCCATTGCACTACGTCCTAGTGAGGCCAAAGTGGGGAAGAATGTAATCTAAAAGTCCACAGTGTCATGGGCTCCTTCGTTGAAAGTAGCATTGTTTTCACCAATACTCGATCAACAATACTAAACTCTCACGAGGGCCTACAATGAGCGGTGGTTTCTCAAGTTAGCTTGGTCGGGAATCAACTCCCTATAAGCCTCTTCGAATATACCACCATCCTATCATAATTGCACTCAAGTTCGTGTATAGGACCTCCTCACCACTCAAAAGATCCCAAGATCCAATAATCAAACAAATATACACGAATATACATGTAAAGCAAATATTCACAAATATGGCACATAAACAAACAAAATAGGCTAAACCCTCAAGTTCTTCTCCCCAGTGAAGTCGCCATTTCTGTTGCGGTGAAAATCGGATATCAAGCCATTGAATTAACTTGAATCTTAAATTCTTTTACAACCGAACTTTAATTTATCCAAAGGAAAGGTCTAAAGAAAGAAAAACTCTTTTCGCGATGTAACAACAACGCTAAGAGATTCGGGGATCGGGGGTTGGTTATACCTAGGCAAGGTGTTAGCACCCTAAGCATCTATAGTACTCTACAGGAACCTTTTGTTTGTTTGCATGCTAAGTTTGTTAGGCATTTGCTAAGGTTGGAGTTGGGTAAAAAGGTATAGATAAAGACCTAAAGATGGTTTCTAAGTTTTCTCGCAAAGACATCGCATCTTCTGCCTACGTATCCTAACTAGGATAGAATCAGAGCAATCGTAGTTCACCTCACAAGGGATGAAGAACACTTGATTATGATCAAGGTTCAATGGGGAGCAAACATAACAATGTTTGTATGGAGTTTTAACAAAACTCCCTAATCTAAGTTGAACACTCAAGAGGGGAAGTAAGAATTCATGACGATGATTCTTACATAGAGTTGACAAACTCTATCCTAGGGTTCTAGTTGAAGAGCACTCCTAGTAAAGGTGGGTCTTTTAGACTTAAAGCAAAGTCTAATGGCTTCTAAACTAAGGTTTAAGGGGGACTTAACAAAGTCAAGAGAATGGTTATGAGCTATCCATGACACAAGGGTCAATGGAGAGACTTTTCCTTTGGAAGGAGAGGGGGGAGGCAACTTGGATGAGAACTAACGAGTTCCATCACTTGGGGAAAAGAAACTACTTAACAAAGTAATAAACATGATGAAGATAAAAGCATGGTGACAACCATATGAAGCAAGCATGTTATAGGGCAAAGGTAAATGTGACAACATCATACCAACAAAATATGTATTGATGACAATCGAGCAAACAAGCAAGCAAGAAATGTGATGACAGTTCAAGCTTAAGATTCTCAGAGGGAAACATACAAGTCATGGTGACAACCAAAAGAAAATAAATTCTAACACGTTGACTAACACAAGGGAAACAAAATTAAGCAAATCTTACAAGACAATTCAAACACGAATTAAAGGAATTCAACAACAAGTAAGGATGGCGATCTTAACAAAGCACCAAAGTTCATATGGACAAAAGACATCATATTTGAGAAAAACTTGTAATATTTTTACATCATATGAAAATAGACATTGAAACAAACATGTTGCAAAAATAATGAACTCAAAATGATGAAAAATGAGAAAGTTATGATTTTTTAAAGTTCCATGTGAAAAATGTACAAATAAAACACAACAATCAAAAATAAAATAAAAAATGTGCAAGGGGAGGGAGTTGAACCCACGCCCTCTGGCTTGAACAGGCATGCGCATGAAAAAATGAAAAAAGAATAAAAGGGTTGATCCCCCTTAGGGATCGAACCCAGGTGATGTGTGTGAAAGGCGTGTTTACAAGCAAGGTCTCTACCACTGGGGTGGCTATACATTCGTGTATTTAGCCACCCCCATAAATATATATGGCATGTATACATGTATTTATGGGCCCAAAGCAAAACAAATGAAAATGGCAAATGCGTGAAGGTCCATAACTCAATCAAAACTCCATGGAATTTAGTGAAATTTTAGTCAATCTTGAGTGAAATTTAACAAGGAATGCGGTGGTGGTGTTGAATTCATGAAATAATATCCTCAAATAAAAACACGATGGTAGTTGCAAATTGATCTTTTGAAATACAATATGAGATTCATAACATGTTATGAGCACATTCAGACCAAACAAGTACTACACACAAACCACAAACATGTCAACAAATGATTTTAAGCACATGGATTAGTTTCAAAACAGGCTGTAATGAAAATTTTTCCTCAATTGCAATTTGACATATTGAAAGGCAATATGAAGTTCAAAGCAAATTCTGAGCATACTCAGATCAAACATACCTCACACATAAGTCATAAATCGACTAAATGATGTTTCCACAATTCAAACTTGAGCACAAATCCAATAAAACCAGAACTAGTATGATGCTTGCAAATATGGTATGAGTGTGTGTGTGATGCAGTTGTCAAATGTGCAGATGGGAGACATTCAATTCATACATACAATACACAGCCTACAAACTCTAATCACGTTGATTTTCATATTCAAGGATCAAGCAAAGTAACTTCCAGCAAAACAGTGTGTGATGCAGTTGTGTGTTTGAAGGGCAAGATGCAACATGATGATGCAACAAGGTAATGAAAAAGTGAAATCAGCAAGATCAAGCTATGTACACAATACACACACACTACAATCATGAAAATAGATGATTTTAATTCAAATTTTTATCACATTTGGCTAGCAACAGAATCTGGTGTGGTGATGGCATCTTTGGCTTGAAAAAATGCATTTTGAATGAGAAAGATCAAATCATGTGAAAATAGGTCATGTAACTCATACATACACATCATAAACATGCAAATAGATGATTTTGAATTCAAAATTTAAACACTTTTAGCTTGAAACAAAAACTGGTATGATCATGGCTATGATATGCAAAATGAGGCATTTTGAATGTGAAAAACCAAAACAGGTAGAAACAGTTCATACAAATCATATATACACATCATAAGCATGATTCTAAGTGTGATTGAACTCACAAAACAGATACATTTCAAGCATAGCAGAACTTGGCATGTTGATGGCATGATGATGGAAATGCAACACAGCTTTGGCAAAAAGATGGTACAGCAAGTATGTTTTTCAAAATGATGCAATTCACATGAAACTAATGATGCACACAAACCATAAATAGGCTAACTGATGGTCTTATGCTAGAAACTCAGGCCTACTCCTATCAAAACAGAAGCCGATACAGTGATGGCACATTTAGCTTGAAAAGGCATTTTGAAAGTGAGACATCAAATCATGTAGAAACCAACCATACCATTCATACACACATATTGTCGCGGTGAAATTTGGATACCAAACTATTAATTAGTTTGAATATTTAATTCATTTTGCAACCGAACTTTGATTTGTCCAAAGGAAGGGATAAAGATCGAAATTCCCACAATGCAATGCATATGCAAAGGTTAGAGAGTTTTAGGTTCGGGGGTTGGTTAAACTTAGGGAAGGTACTAGCATCCTAAGTTTTTGTAGTACTCTACAGGAACCTCTTGTTTTATGTTTGTTTATTGCTAAGGTTTATCTGCTTAAGGGATGAAAGACCTAGGGGTTTATTTCTAAGTATACTCAATAAGATGTCGCATCTTATGCCTACGTATCCTTACGGGAGTGGAATCAGAGTATTTGTGAAGGTGAGATAATACTTAGAAGGGGGGTTGAATAAGTATGGAAAATTAAGACTTGAAAATAATCACACAATTATTTTTATCCTGGTTCGTTTAACAACTACTCCAGTCCACCCTTCCAGAGTGATTTGCCTTTCTCAACAAGGACTTAATCCACTATTAAATCAAACTGATTACAATAGTATCACCTAAGAACAACAGTTCTTAGTCTTCTCAAGAGCTACTGATTCTAACTGAATCCTCTTAAGGAATATCCTTTACAAACAATGTAAATTAAATACAAGAGTTTTTAATGCTTCTATAAAGCTTTAATCACAACAGTGATTTTTCTCTTAAGTTTAAGTACAATGAGATTCTATGAAGAATAAGAATGAGAGCTTTTAGAATATTATGATTTCTTTTCAGCAAGTGTGTAACTGAAGAATGAAGTGAAGATCTCCTTTTATAGGCAGCTGAATCATGCAAGCTGATCGTTGAAAAGAGAGTCCCAAAAGGTCTGAGCCTTTTTGTCTTCACATCAACTGACATTTCCTTGAAATAGATGACACAGAAAAATCCTTTTTGTCTGTGTAAGTGTGTCTAGCACAAATAAGGAAAGAGACGTTGAATAGTTCCAACGGATATATTCTTGAAAATACTTCTTCAGTTTCAGCAAGTTCTTCAGAGTCTGAATGGATCAGAGTCTTCTAATGAGATTCAGAACTATGATGTATCAGAGTCTTATGCAGCGTGTGTGCTTCTAGCGTGTTGATCATCAGAGCATTTTGACACAGAACTTCAGTACTTGGCAGCGTAGTTACTTTCAGAAACTTCTGTAGACTAATGCTTTGAGAAACTCTTCAATCAATATTCTTCTATACTTCTGATGCTTCTGATTATCTTCAGATGCTTCTGACTCAGAATGTTCTGGAGCTTCTTGCTTCAGATCCTTCTGGAGACTACGCTCAGGATCTTCTGTAAGGAGCAAACAGATTCTTCTGTAAGGTGCATCTGGCGCTTCAGAGTCAGAATAACTTCTTGTATTCAAGGCAGATTTGCTTCTAGAGAGTTAATATAATTTCAATCTGCAGTAAAACTCTCAAACAAATTTTAGAGTGTATAATTCTTAAATATAAATTTCCTAACAGTTATCATCAAAACAAAGAGTAATTATTAAGAACCAATCTGTGTTCTAACAATCTCCCCCTTTTTGATGATGACAAAAAGTAACAGAAATTTTATTTAATTGAACATAAAGAATTATAACTCCCCCTGAGATGATGAATCTCCCCCTGAGTTGAATATGAAAAAGGAATAGAAACTTCCCTTTTTATCTTGAGAAATCTTCAGAGTCAGATCTTGTTTGTCTTTGTAATAATTAAGGATCAGACTATCTTGCAGATATGAGATTCAGAGTTTGATATAAGATAAATGATATGAGAAACTCAGAGATTCTTTTATAGAGTGTTCTTATCAAATGTTCTGAAATAGTCAATTTAGATATTAGAAAAAATAGATATGTCTGAAGATTCATTCTAGTGAAATTATATTAAATAGTTCAGATCTTTATTTTCTCCCCCTTTTTTGTCATAAGCAAAAAGTAAAAACTTTTAATAAAGACAAATAAAAGGAACATGAAACAGATAATTCAATGGAGAATAACAAACTGATTCATTTAACATAACAGAGCAAGAGTACATAGGAAAATATCAGAAGATATAACAATAAAATTCAGATGCAAAACAACAGATGCACAAACATGAGAAAAAAATCTAAGAGTGTTTTGACAAAAGCATCTTCAATAGGTTTGTGATCTCAGATGATGATTGCTCTTGCTTTGACATCCACTTAGTCATTGTCTCATTCTTCTCATCTTGTTTAGACATCCACTCTGACATGTCCTCAGATTTCTTGTCTTGCTTCGCCATCCAAGATCTTATTTCAGATTGACCAGCTTCCAGAGCAGCAATCTTGTCTCCAAAATCTGGATTTTCTGTCTTTATCTCTGATGAAGAAGATGGAGGTTCTGCAGCCTGAACAGAGTCAATTTCCATATGTTCTGCAGATCCTGAAGAGGGTTCTACCAGAGTCATAGTCAATGTAGTGGCAGTTGGTTCTGGTGGAGGAGGAGGTGGAGGAGCATCCAAATAAAGCAGAGGTTCAGTCTTGTTGACAATCCAGAATTGAGTTCTTTCAGCTCTGAGCTTTGCATCATCAGAACAGATGTTCTTCAGATTAGAAGCTACAGTGTTGAATCTATTGATAAATCCTTTCCAGATGATGTCAGTTTCATTTGCATCCATAGTTTCAGAACATCTCTTCTGAACAGTACCTAAAGACATCTGTATTTCTTGCAAAAACGTTTGAAATAAATGTTCAATATTAAGTATGGGTGGTGGTTTAAGCAAGGTTTCCAGAGTCATCTGTTTAGGTTTGGGAGTTGGTGGTATCAGTGATTTAGAGATGGAAATCAGAGGAGGGGGAACATATGGAAAGAATGGAATTTCTGGTTTTTGAGGTAAGGATCTGTTTAAAGCATTAAGCAGATTTGGTTGAGGTCTTGTGCGTGGGTAAACAACATCAAAGAATGCATTGGAGTAAGGTATGAAAGCAGAGTTTGATGGTTTATCAGATGCAACTGTGTTATCAGATGCAGGATGCAGAGCTGAAACAGCAGCTTTACCAGATGTAGCAGATATGGTGGCTAAAGATCCTTCATTGTTCATAGATTGAATATATGAAAGGATTACAGATGGAAGGGCCGGTCTGAGTTTTGGTTTCAGAGGGTTCAAGGGTTCAGAAGGCTCAACTCTATCATAAAAATCTTTCAGTTTGAAACCATAAGATAAATTATGATAAAGAGAAGACACTTGGGCACAAGATATTCCAGATGATGATGGAATGGAAGTGGGAACAATCATCTCAGATGAAGTTGCAGGTGGAGGCATAGGGTCTGGAATGGTAGTTTTAGTAGGTAAGGTTGATTCAGGTTCAGGTTCATGTACAGGGTATTTGTCAGATGGATTAATTAGAAAATCAGGATGAATTTCTGATTCAGATGAATTGGAGGATGTTGTAGGTGTACAAGAGGTAGAAGAAACTTGAAACACTGTTTTTAATGGAGTGATATCAAGAACTTCTGTCTCAGGGATATGAGAAGGTTCTGAAGGGGTATCAGATTGTTGAGAAGGTGGTTCAGATGAAACAGGAGCAGAAGTTACTTTAGTGGGTTCAGAAGTAACAGGTGCAACAGGTTCAGAAGATGGAATGTTTGATGGTGGTATAATAGAGTCTTTTTCTAGTTGATCTTCTGTGGTTTGTTTTTCTGGATGATCAGAAGTTTTTGGTTGATTTTCTGTTTGTGGTTGATCAGAGTTTTGTTTATCAGAAGTTTGTGGTAGTTCTGATGGTTGTGGTTCTGTTTGTTGTGGTTCTGTTGGTTGTGGACGTGGAGTGAAGTGTTTGATGTGTATTTTGGGTTGAGGTGGTTTTGATACAGAGGCAGTGGTTTGTTTTTGAGGTGAGACAGAACTAGGGGCAGCAACAGTTGTTGTTTGAGTGACAGGTGGTTTGGGAACAGACTTAATAGATGAATCATTAATAACAACATTTTTAGAAATAGCAGAAGTCTTTGTACCTTTGAGTTTAATCCTCTTAGCAGATGCAGAGGCAGCTTCTCCAGAATCCTTTCTCTTTAAAAGATCCTTGGATTTCTCAGCAATCTTAGCCTTCTTCTGGACAGGTTCAGATTCTGCTGCAGGCTGAGATCTTTTCCTCTGAAGTGGAACTTCTTCTTCTTCTTGTTATTCTCCTGCATCTGGCAGTGGTTGCTTGACAAGTTGAAACACATTGGCTGGAACAGGCACTCCTTCCTTTTTGCATTCCTCTATATACATCAGAACAATATGTCTAGGTTCTTCAGCAAAGAATAGAGGAAAGTCAGATACTGGAACCCTTTTATTCAAATCAGACATATTTAACCTCTTTGGAGCAGCAGTGAGTTCATCTACAATCTTGAGTCTCAGAAGACTTTTAGCGTTCAGAGGTTTTCCCATAATGAACTCTAGTTCCTCTGTAACACCAGCATCATACAGAGCAGCCACTAAACCATTTTCAGTGAGAAGATCTGAGAGCAACCTTCCAAAAGGTATCCAAGTCCTGATCTTCTGGCCTTTTTCTTTCACAGATTCTCTGGATGCATTGATGTGATTCCACAGATGCATGAACAAAATGTAAGGAAGATCTACCTTGTTACTCTGACTAAGGCAGTACATAAAATAGATCTGTTCATTGTTGACATAATCTGGGGAATTTGTTGACTTTCTGTGATGTATGCATCCCATGAAGATCTTGGCCCAGATCTTGTAATCAGGCTTCAGATCTTTGAATCTATTAGAGGCTTGTCCAGCAGTCATAACTTCCTCATAAACTTCATCCATATCCACACGCCCAGCTGGCAGGTGGGAAACACCATCTGTTTCTTCATAACCAATCAGTCTTTTAATCAGATCCTCTGCGATGATAATCTCCTTTCCCAGCACAGATGATAATATAAACTTGGGATACACAGATGCATGAATCCAGAATTCCTTAACAAGTAGAGGGTAAACTGGTCCAAACAATCTATCAAAGTATTTCACCCAACCTTGAGCTCTAACAATGGAGCGAAAATCAAACCCATTGTCAGCCAGAGAATCAAATTCAACCATGGATTCACACAACACTTCTAGTTTATCAACAGGTGTGAGAAGAGTTCTCTTTGGAGGAGTATATGGAGCAGCACCTAGGTTGTCTGAAGTCACAGCAGCCATTGTAGATTGAAACTGCGCAGTTGTTGATGAAGAAGACGCCATTGAAGAATGCTTTTTAGAACACTTAGGTTTTGAGTTTTTATGCAGAGAGAACAATAGATGAAAACGCATGTAAATTCTGAGAGTGAAAAGTGTGAAAGTGAATACACAACAGGTATTTATACTAAACACATAGGCACACCAACAGTTAGAAAGAAACGCACGTTTGAGCAGCATTAAATGAAGAGAATAAAATCATTTCAAATAATAAATGCTTCTGACAATTTTGGGGGGAAAACCAAGATATTTACTATTCAAATTTCACCTCAAACGTCTTTTCAGTTGTGTACACGCCACCTCTTCAGATTTTGTGGGACACGTGTTTGCTTGCATGCTGTTCTGAATTCTCTCAAGAAATGAAACGTTAGCCAACGTTCAGATCTTCTAAAGATGGTTAGTTCAGAGTTTCACATCAGAAATAATAATCAGAATAGAGTAAATGAACAGAAGAAATACTTCAGATGAATTAAGCATTTTGCATCTGCAACAATTTGCTTCTGATAAATATCATTCTGGACAAAAATCCATACCAATATTTTTCAGAATGAAATTGAATCTATCTTCAACAAGGGGTTTTGTAAAAATATCTGCCCATTGATGATCTGTATCAACAAAGGCTAAATTTATGATTCCCTTCTGAACATAGTCTCTGATGAAATGATGCTTAATTTCTATATGTTTTGCCTTAGAATGTAAAATGGGATTCTTGGACAAACATATAGCAGAAGTATTATCACAAAAGATAGAAATGTTACTCTCAAAAATTTGATAATCTTCTAGTTGACTTTTCATCCAGAGCATCTGCGTGCTACATCCAACAGCAGCAATGTATTCAGCCTCTGTGGTTGAAAGTGCAATTGTGGGTTGCTTCTTGCTGTACCAGGAGATTAGATTTCTTCCTAGAAATTGACAACTTCCATAAGTACTTTTTCTTTCCACTCTGTCTCCAGCATAATCAGCATCACAGAATCCAACTAATTTGAAATCATCAGATTTTCTGTAACACAGACCCACATTAGAAGTACCTTTCAGATACCTTAGAATCCTCTTGACAGTTGTCAAGTGTGATTCTCTAGGATCTGATTGGAATCTAGCACACAGACAAACACTGAATAATATGTCAGGTCTAGAAGCAGTAAGATAAAGAAGAGAACCAATCATACCTCTGTAGAGCTTCTGGTCTACTTTCTTACTTACCTCTTCTTTGCCAAGAGAGCTAGTAGGATGCATTGGAGTCTTTGCCAGCTTGCTGTCAGACATGTTGAATTTCTTCAGAAGTTCTTTAACATACTTTGTCTGATGTATGTAGGTGCACTCTGGAGTTTGATTAACTTGGATTCCTAAAAAGAATCTGAGTTCTCCCATCATGCTCATTTCAAATTCTGCCTGCATACATGTAGCAAACTCCTTTCCAAGCATAATATTTGTTGATCCAAAAATAATATCATATACATAAATTTGGCAAATTAGAAGATCTTTCTTTATGGTTTTACAGAATAGAGTTGTATCCACTTTGCCTCTGATAAAATTCTTCTCCAGAAGAAAATTACTTAATCTCTCATACCAAGCTCTGGGAGCTTGTTTTAATCCATATAGAGATTTCTTTAATTTGAAAACATGATCTGGAAATTTTTCATTTTCAAAACCAGGAGGTTGGTGGACATAAACTTCTTCTTCTATAATGCCATTAAGAAAGGCACTTTTAACATCCATCTGATACAAAGTGATGTTATTCTGTGCAGCAAAAGAAATAAGAAGGCGTATAGATTCTAACCTTGCCACTGGAGCATATGTCTTAGTGTAATCAATACCTTCTTGCTGACTGTATCCTTGAGCAACCAGCCTTGCCTTATTCCTTTCTACTTCTCCCTTTTCATTCAGCTTATTCCTGAAGACCCATTTTGTTCCAATAACATTGAATCCTTTAGGTCTAGGAACCAGATCCCAAACTTCATTTCTGGTGAATTGATTCAGCTCTTCTTGCATAGCTATAATCCATTCATTATCTTCCAGAGCCTCATCTACAGATGTTGGTTCTATCATTGATACTAAGCCAAATAAAGAAGATTCAGAAGTTCTGAGAAATGATCTTGTCCTTATTGGATCCTCTTTCTTTCCAATTATCACATCTTCTGGATGAGAAGCTTTGATTCTGGAAGAAGATCCTCTGACAGTTGGTCTTTCAGAAATATGCAAGTTGTTTAGTTGGGAGGTCAAAGGTGTAGCATCTGGGGTTGCTTCAGATTCTTTGATTTTTGCCTTTTCTGCCTCTGAGCCTTCAGAGTCTGTGAGAATCACTTCTCTATCTGCAGAGCTTTCAAACTGCTTTGGCTTTTCAGAGCCAAGCTTATCATCAAATCTAACATGAATAGATTCTTCCACAATCTGTGTTTCAGTATTGAATACTCTGTAGCCTTTAGAGTGTTCAGAATAACCAAGCATGAAACACTTCTGTGCTTTGGAATCAAACTTGTTCAGATTATCTTTAGTATTCAGCATAAAACAAATACATCCAAAAGGATGAAAATAAGCAATGTTAGGCTTTCTGTTTCTCCACAATTCATAGGGAGTCTTTTCCAGAAGAGGTCTTACAAACACTCTGTTCTGAATATAACAAGCTGTGTTAATTGCTTCTGCCCAGAAATGTTTTGCCAGATTTGTCTCATTGATCATGGTTCTGGCCATTTCTTGCAATGTTCTATTTTTCCTCTCTACAACTCCATTTTGTTGTGGAGTTCTAGGGCAGGAGAAATCATGTGCAATGCCTTTTTCAGAAAAATATTTTTCAAAATGTTTATTTTCAAATTCTCCACCATGATCACTTCTGACTTTAATAATTTTGGAATCTTTTTCAGTCTGGACTTGATTGCAGAAGTCAAAGAACACAGAATGAGACTCATCCTTGTGTTTTAGAAACTTTACCCATGTCCATCTGCTGTAGTCATCTACAATGACTAACCCATACTTCTTGCCTCTGATGGATGCAGTTTTCACTGGTCCAAACAGATCAATGTAAAGTAATTCCAATGGTCTGGAGGTAGAAACAACATTTTTTGATTTAAAATGAGATTTTGAAAATTTACCTCTTTGACATGCTTCACACAGAGCATCTGAGTTGAACTTCAACTTAGGAAGTCCTCTGACCAGATTGAGTTTATTAATCTGAGATATACGTCTCATATTAATATGCCCCAATCTTCTATGCCAGACCCATTGCTCATCATTCACAGATAAGAGGCATTTTACATTTTAAACTTTAAGTTCTGAAAGGTTAATTTTATAAATGTTGTGTTTCCTCTTTCCACTGAATAGGATAGAACCATCCTTTTGACATACAGCTTTGCAACATTTTTGATTAAAGATTATATCATAACCATTGTCACTTAATTGACTTATGGACAATAGATTATGTTTCAATCCTTCAACTAACAGAACATTAGTAATAGAGGGAAGTTTACCATTTCCAATAGTGCCAGATCCAATGATCTTGCCCTTCTGAAAACTAGTGAGAAACCTCTGAAAACTAGAGTCATATTTTTCTAAAATATTTTCACATGACTTAGTCTCAGATTCAGATTCTTGTTGAGTTCTATCAAAGTCATTTTTTATTTTTAAATTTATTTCTTTCTGCTCAACAAGTTCTGTTTTCAGAAGATCAATCTCAGATTCAAGATTGCTTTTCAGCTTCTTGTATTTGAGTTTGATGTTGTTATAACTTTTAAGAACTTCTGTTAAAACTTTAATGAGTTCTTCTTTGGTAAGTTTAGCCATTACCTCTTCTGCATCATCATCAGATTCTGATTCTGATTCATATCCTGAGGTACCTTCCTCTTGATCCTCTGTCCTGGCCATCAGTGCAACGTTTGCACATTCTTCTTCTAATTTAGAAGATGACTCACACTCATCTGAGTCATCCCATGTTGCCATCAAAACCTTCTTCTTTTTGTTGAACTTCTTCTTAGGTTTTTCTTTCAGAAGTTTGGGGCAGTCATTCTTGTAGTGCCCAGGTTCTTTGCACTCATAGCACACCACTTCTTTCTTGGCAGATCTTCTGTGACTAGAAGATTCCTTTCTGTTATCAGATCTTCTGAAGTTGTTAAACTTCTTTCCCTTGTGCTTCCAGAGTTTGTTAATCCTTCTGGACAGCATGGATAACTCATCTTCTTCAGAAGAAGAAGATTCTTCAGAGCTTTCTTGAATGACCTGCAAAGCTTTAGCAGTTTTGTTAGATTTTAAAGCTATGGATTTACCTTTATCTTTCTTCTGGGGTTCATCTTCCTCCAGCTCAATTTCATGGCTTCTCAAAGAACTGATAAGTTCTTCTAAAGAGATCTTGTTCAGATCTTTTGCCATCTTCAATGCAGTCACCATTGGTCTCCATCTGGTGGGAAGACTTCTGATGATCTTCTTGACATGATCTGACGTTGAGTAGCCCTTGTCCAGAACTTTCAGACCAGCTGTAAGAATCTGAAATCTAGAAAACATAGTTTCTACATTTTCAGACTCTTCCATTTTAAATGCCTCATACTTCTGTATGAGCGCCAGAGCCTTGGTCTCTTTAACCTGAGAGTTTCCCTCATGAGTCATTTTGAGTGACTCAAACATGTCATGAGCAGTATCTCTGTTAGTAATCTTCTCATACTCAGTATGAGAGATTGCATTAAGCAATATAGTTCTGGCTTTGTGGTGATTCTTGAAATCTCTTTTCTGCACTTCAGTCATTGATTTTCTATCAATCTTTTTGCCATCCTCACCAGTAGGATGTTCATATCCATCAATGACCAAATCCCAAAGATCAGCATCATACCCAAGAAAAAAACTTTCTATTCTATCTTTCCAATAGTCAAATTTTTCTCCATCAAACATTGGAGGTTTGGTGCTGATCCTATCCCTCTCTTCATATTTATTGTTAATATTTGACATTGAATTATCAGCCATGATAACAAATAAATATATTAATCAAAGTATATCTCTCTGGATCTTTACTGACACTGTAAAGTGATAGCACACTCAGAACCGGAGCTCTGATGCCAACTAAAGGTGAGATAATACTTAGAAGGGGGGTTGAATAAGTATGGAAAATTAAGACTTGAAAATAATCACACAATTATTTTTATCCTGGTTCGTTTAACAACTACTCCAGTCCACCCTTCCAGAGTGATTTGCCTTTCTCAACAAGGACTTAATCCACTATTAAATCAAACTGATTACAATAGTATCACCTAAGAACAACAGTTCTTAGTCTTCTCAAGAGCTACTGATTCTAACTGAATCCTCTTAAGGAATATCCTTTACAAACAATGTAAATTAAATACAAGAGTTTTTAATGCTTCTATAAAGCTTTAATCACAACAGTGATTTTTCTCTTAAGTTTAAGTACAATGAGATTCTATGAAGAATAAGAATGAGAGCTTTTAGAATATTATGATTTCTTTTCAGCAAGTGTGTAACTGAAGAATGAAGTGAAGATCTCCTTTTATAGGCAGCTAAATCATGCAAGCTGATTGTTGAAAAGAGAGTCCCAAAAGGTCTGAGCCTTTTTGTCTTCACATCAACTGACATTTCCTTGAAATAGATGACACAGAAAAATCTTTTTTGTCTGTGTAAGTGTGTCTAGCACAAATAAGGAAAGAGACGTTGAATAGTTCCAACAGATATATTCTTGAAAATACTTCTTCAGTTTCAGCAAGTTCTTCAGAGTCTGAATGGATCAGAGTCTTCTAATGAGATTCAGAACTATGCTGTATCAGAGTCTTCTGCAGCGTGTGTGCTTCTAGCGTGTTGATCATCAGAGCATTTTGACACAGAACTTCAGTACTTGGCAGCGTAGTTACTTTCAGAAACTTCTATAGACTAATGCTTTGAGAAACTCTTCAATCAATATTCTTCTATACTTCTGATGCTTCTGATTATCTTCAGATGCTTCTGACTCAGAATGTTCTGGAGCTTCTTGCTTCAGATCCTTCTGAAGACTACGCTCAGGATTTTCTGTAAGGAGCAAACAGATTCTTCTGTAAGGTGCATCTGGCGCTTCAGAGTCAGAATAACTTCTTGTATTCAAGGCAGATTTGCTTCTAGAGAGTTAATATAATTTCAATCTGCAGTAAAACTCTCAAACAAATTTTAGAGTGTATAATTCTTAAATATAAATTTCCTAACAGTTATCATCAAAACAAAGAGTAATTATTAAGAACCAATCTGTGTTCTAACAATTTGTAGTTCCCCTAAAGGGTTTGAGGAGTTCTTTGACTGTGGTCAAAGTTCCTACGGGTTTAGGGTAGTTGTTTGATTGATTTTAGGAGAAAAGATGAGTTGTCATTTTAAGGGAGATATAACCGCCACAGGTTGTAGGAAAATAGTCTTTGCATCGTCTTAAGAAAAGGGCTTAAGTACTCAGATTGTTTGACGAGTATGCCTTTATTTCTCTTAAGGCAAAGTCCCTACGGCTTGATTGTATTGTTGTGGGGTGGAGATTCTATCTCGCTTAAGATGATTTGGCACCTTTTCTCTATTGTGTTTGAATAATGTTGTGTTATTTGTTTTTGTTTCTATGTTGTAACGAAAAGGTCCTTCCTATAGGGTTGGATCTAACTTAGAAAGATCAACTTGAATGGGATCAAGGATCATAGAGGAGTATGATGCAAATGATGTGCACTACACACAAGTGTTGACTCATGTGTAGGTTTTTCCTTTGGACGGAATGCAATGCGGAAATATAGATCAATAATGTAAACTGCAATAAATAAATTGCGGAAATGTAAAGCCATACACACGCATGAAAGCGCTAAGGTGTAGGTGCATGTGCCGTGAATGTGAATGTGCATGATTGATTGATTTTACGTTGTTGATTGTTTTTAGGCGAGGTTAACTGATTTTAGTAAAAAGAGTTGTAGTTGATTATTGATAATGGGATGGACTAATAAGAAAATATATTATGTTTGTAGTGAGATTATTTTAAAAAGGTTGTAACTTATTTTTATGCGAACTGTTTTGTAAGAAAGAAAGTTATATTAATTATAAATTATGAACTTAAATTATAAGTTGATTGGTTTTTAATAAAAAAAGAGTTTTAGTTATTTATCAAATAAAAGTTAATTTAAACAAAATGTTATTATTACTATAAATTGAATAGGTTACTATGAGATAAGCCTTAAAAAACAACTAATTAATTATTGATAAAAATTCAAGTTATTGAATAAATTGGTATAAAAGAAAATTAATTAATAAGTAAGTTAAGGAAAAGGTTATAAAGGTTTACTAGTTATTTTTTTTATAAAAAAAAAAAGTTGATGATGATTGAAAGTTAATTATTAGTAAAGAAAACAACTAATTATTATATTAATCCAAAAAAGTTACTAGTTAGAAAAATTAAGCTAAGATTAATCAAGTTGATTTTAAATAAATAGATTAGTTGGTTTAAATAAAGGCTGTTTACTAGGTTAATTAAAAAAAAAAGGGTTGAATGATTAAATTAAATTAAAATAGGTTGATTAAGATATAAATGAGATAATTAGGGGTTAAGAGGGTTAATTAGGGTGGATGATCGTGGGTGCGTGGTAGAACCGGTGGGCAGGCGTGTATGTGATTACAACGGATTACAACATCAAACGAAACCCTAAATCCCTTTTCCCCAAATTTTTCTGATCTTCTTCTCTGCCGTGCAGCTTCTTCATCTCTGCGATCTTACGTCTTTCCTTCTCCTTTCACCACTGTTTCTTATTCTCCGTCTCTCGACTTCACCATTTCTTCTCCTTCATTTTTCTTTAACCTGAAACGCAAACCAAACAGATTAAAAGTTTCAAAATGGTTTGACACAAACAGAAGGATTACCACAAGTTTTTTGGACGACAGATGTTCGAAGTAGCGATGGCGAACAAGGAGGTTTTGTTTCGGTTTCTCCGGTGGCGATTTGCGATGGATTCAACAGATAGTTTGGTGAAGGCGCGGCGATGCGTGGTTGTCGGCAGAACGACGATAAGGGTTTTGAAAGTTGATTTATGGAAGGATTTGCAATAAGATAAGCTCTCACTCTTTTCGATTTACACCCTTATGGTTTGATTTTGGATTGTGGAGTTTGGAATTTGTTGTGAACTCTCTGTATCATTGTGTGTCTTGTGAATTCTCCCCCCCCCCCCCCTTTTTATAACCCGATTTCAAAACGAATTTGGGAAGATTTTAAAGGCTTCCCAAATATGCTGTGATCTGTTTTGAAAGCACAATAAAACTTTCCAATTCTATTTTGAATTTTGTATGTTGAATATCTTGAGCTTATTTGAGAAATCTTGGATTCACCTCTGTTTTAATCTTAATATCAATTGAATGACCTGATTTCTGGTTTCCATTTTCAGGTGATTAAGTTTGATTACCGATTTGATGAACCTTCCTATTTTGCACAAACATGTTCGTGACTACCGTAATTACTCTTAACTTTCTCTCTGGATGCGCAGCTGTTGACTACAAGGTTCTAGAGTTTCCCAATTGAACTCGACGTGACCTGACTGGTTTAATGGCGTCCAAAAGCAAGAGTGATCGATCCGCAAAGGTGTACTGAAGGATTCTCTGAATTCCTTGATACGGTAGCTCGACTTGTTGTCTCCACAACTCAAGTTTTCATCCCTTATTGATGTGTCGATGTTTTGGTTGAAAGATTGAGTTGTTTTGTTCTTCTCGATGCAGGTTATGGCAACTCTCTGGTATGCAAAACTTGCAAAATGGCACTGATTTGGGAGTTAGAGTCCTTTGAAAAGCATAAGTCATGGAATTGATGAATCATCTTCTCTAGCATAACTAAAGAGCAGTATGCCTCCTTCCAAAGTGGAATGATGGATTCGGATTTAAAGCTCTCTTGTCTGTTTGTGACTGCATGTATAGCAGACTGCAAGATGCGACAAGTCACCGGCAAGATACCGTCTATAGGTCTTTCCTTTTCTGTTTTGCAGGTCTTTTTATCCAATCTCGACAGCTGATGCTATTTAGGGAACTGAGTAAATAGCTAATTGATGTTGTGACTGTGATTGCGTACGGGATTGTCAAGGATGCTCTCAATATTACGGCGGTTGTCTTGGCTTTCCGTGAACGGCACTGGGTGATAGTGGCTCCGACATGCTTTTCCTCGAGGGAGATGTAAGTGTAAATGAAATAACATCACTGCTTTCCTTCATGCTAAATGTATTCCGATCAATACTTTCGTCAGTTATAAAATTGCACTTATAGACTTGTTTTTGAAATTACTTTTGCATGATCGGGACTTCTTGCCTTGTGAAAACCTCTGTTGTTACACCTTTTCCCTTAGGAAAAACTTTGTATTAATCGATTGATGACAACTGTTCTAACTGGTTGCAGGAATCCTTAAGGGCGGGAGTGCGCAATCGAGTCCGTAGGTATGCCACTTGGAAGCATTAACACAGTGGTCTGGATTATGACGGTCATTCATTTTGATCACTAGGCCATAATCTCTTCTGCAATAGTCATGACTGATTCTACGCGGTTACCGTGAACTCGGTGTTGATTATCTTCAATTCTCTGACAAGTCTCAAGGTGTGATTCTGTTGTAAAGCTAACGAGAATGCGGGATTGCTGCTGTGAGCTCAACATGTGTAGGTTGGATTTGGAATTGGTAATATTGTAAATCTGCAGCTTTTGATTTTATTTATAATTCAATGTATTGCAATGGTCTGCATCTGAAAACAAATTGAAACATGAAGTCATGGCTTTGCAGGAAGCAAGTTGCGGAGCGAGGTTTTGAGGAGGATAAGACTTAGGATTACACTTAGTTTGAGTGTGCCCCTCTGTTATGCAGCGATTTAAGAAAGTGGTTCGTTTGATTAACTCCTTTAGTGTCGACGACGGAGGTGACGAATGGTTTTCCTCTAAACTTCCTATTTTCTTGTTGACGGCAGCTTAACTTTCATTTGAATACTGATGGTTGCTTCTGATTTTTTTTGTAGCGTTGACGGCCTGGCGGCATACGTAAAAGGCGGAGCCAGCAGCTTCTTAGGGGCAGGGTTCTGATGTCTTAAGAAACGGGCCTGGCTGATTCCTGAGACTTGGATAAATTGCGATGAAACGAAACCTCTAATCGTTATGCTTGATGCAATAGTTTAGGATTTAGATTGGTGCCTGCTGTAAAGGTTCTTAATTATGCAATATGCATTGCACAAGACCTGATTGTGCATGAAATAACTTGATGTTATTAATGATATACTGTAATGGGAAATGAGTTGGCTTATTGTAAATTTCAAATGCAGCACTTGGAATTGATATCCCTCAAACACGGTAGCAGCCTTGTGATAATGAATTGCTTTTCCACCTTGAACCTTGAGCGACTCCCATATATTATGAATTCAATTTAAAGTTTTGAATATCGTGAACCGTATTCACTTGGTGGAAAAAAAAGTTCCCTGAGTATGATGAGCTTAACACAATTGATTTATGAGAAAGAGAATGGATTCTGTCGAGGACTTGAATCACATAAGCCCACAAGCTTTGGCATTAATCATATAGTTCCTCTGAATCATGACTGAGTCTTGTATAACTTTAGAACTTGTTTTTTGTATTCTCCACTCTTTAGAACAACCATGAGCTTTGAACCAATTCAAGCTAGTCACTGTTAAACCACTTTCTCTGAAAACCTCCGTCCACAACTTCTAGTATCCTTTAAATTGGGCCACGCTAGTATCCTGAGGCCTTAAAACATTTGTAATCCCTTATATCACCAAATTAGCACCCTGTTTGATACGAGTTAAATTAATCTGCCTCAAACCGAATAAAACCACTTGATTAAATTGTGACTGCTGGATTCTAAACGTATATAAACGGTCCTCGAGTCGAATCCATATTATCTTGCACCTGTCAGAGAATTCTAAAAAACGAGATGATCCTGTGCACATTCGTTAGTCCTGATAAACACGCATACAAAATATCAAACGTAGGAAAACGCACAAGGAGGTGGGATCTTATTGTCAAAAATTAGGGTGCAACAGATGCCCCTATTTAAGTTACTTCTATCCGGAGATATGGAGATTGAAATCTCCGTCTCGACGAGATAGGAGGGACTTAAATACAAACATTGCACGAATTTTTGGCCCTAAGAGTCCACTGAATGCAAATGATATGCAATGATATGAGAATGCAAGACGAAAGGTCCTGTGGAGAAATGGCGCCACAGGGGAGAAACTAAACACGACACACGGGAAGGACAGTCTCAACAAAATGAAGCTCCACGGGGAAAGATAGACAATCACAAAGTGTTTGTAAATATGTTATGAAGAACTTGGAAGAGAAAACCACTTGAAGGACCTGCTGCACAGGTCAAATGTAGTTTGTTCGAGATATCAACTGGAGAAGTCTATTGTCGAGACATGTAACTGTAATTGAGGATACTTTTGCCAAAGTATTTGCTGTAAAAAACTGTGAGGAATCTACTGTCGAGATTCTGTGTTGAAGCCTGTTGGGGAAATACTTCTGGCGAAGTCTTCTGGGAATCTACTGCCGAGATTAACCAGGAACTGTAAGATGTCTACCTACTGCCGAGGTCTTCTGAGAATCTACTGCCGAGATTAACCAGGAACTACCTACTGTCGAGGTCTTCTGGGAATCTACTGCCGAGATTAACCAGGAACTACCTACTGCCGAGGTCTTCTGGGAATCTACTGCCGAGATTAACCAGGAACTACCTACTGCCGAGGTCTTCTGGGAATCTACTGCCGAGATTAACCAGGAAATGAAATGGAACTACCTACTGCCGAGGTCTTCTGGGAATCTACTGCCGAGATTAACCAGAAACTACCTACTGCCGAGGTCTACTGGTAATCTACTGCCGAGATTAACCAGGAAATGTAAGATGTTCGAATGATTGTCTTTGTAGACTGTAGTTGTCGTTCGTTGTAGAACTTGTAGATGTTGTTTGTAAATGTTGATGTAGTTGTAAATTGTAAATGTTGATGTAGTTGTATAACTTCTTGGCTGTGGGCCATAATGTATTGTAAATGTAATTGAGATTGTAAAACTTCACCGGGGATCTTTAGAAAAATGGGAGTCGGTTGAATTGTAATGTATGTCTTCTCAGATAAGGAAAGGCTATTATGATAAACTTCTTCGACTTCTTTGGGGAGATGTCACTGATGGAAGTAAACTTGTGTGATGAACTCGCTGGGGAATATATTTCTGAGGAGCATCCTTATCGTAGTTGTAAAAGGTGTGAATTCTCAAATGAAGAGAAATATATGTAAGGTTTTCCATTTACCATGTCGATAATCACTGGGGATGGACAAACTTTCTTGAGGAGGCTGTCATTTGTCGTTTTGAATAAGATTCTAATCAAAACGAGTTGCTCAAATAAAGAGATCCAAATGTAGATGGTCGAGAAAACCTGTGATATTTAGAGCAAAACCTGTCTTCATGGATATTCTTCCTGGGGAATATAGTGCAAAATAAATGCACACTTGATCCATGTTCAAAATTTGGAGATTATCCACAATGTGATTGTCAGGGACCGAAATTCAATTCAGGAAATATCTGAAGAGAAACTGTTAAACAAGACTCGAACATTGAGGTATGAACTCAAATGGGATGTACTAAAACAACCGTCTTCCATGAGGATCAAGCTTCATAGGGAAATAGAAATATAATGCTCTTTCTGCTTAGGGCTGATAACTCTAATTGGAAGGAGAAGACGCGCCTAACCACTCGAGGGTAAACACGGCCAAAGAGACAGAACAAACAAACACACAGATGCAAAATGCATATGCCATGTTATCTATCTATATGCTATGCGTGTGCTATGCTGACAAAACAAAAGAACAAAGGCAAACAGAGACGAAATAAACATCTCGGAGCAAACATCCGACCAATCTTCAAAGATAGAAGCATCACTGGGGATGGGTGGAGAACCAAATATAGGACTACAATCCTGTTTCAGGGCTTCAGAAACTTCTCTTGGGGAATGGAGAACATTCCACTTGGGGATGTAACGTCTTGATAAGTCTGAAAGATTATCCTGTTGAAGACGAGGATAAAGATCCACTAGGGGCGGATCAAGCTCATAACTGTAAAAACTTCATGGATAAAATAAATATCCGCCTTACTGGAGAGACTCATGCTGGAGAAGATCGACGTTGTAGAAGGTTCATTGAGGAGTAAAACATGTCCACTTCGTTAGGAAGGTGAAGTTGGAGAGGATCCACTGAGGATTAAGATACCATGCACTTGGGGAAGTGAAGTTAAGCAAATCATTTGGGAATTCTTGCATTGAAAAGCTGGAGAGTTCTTGTATCGAGAAGATTCATCGGAGAATGTCATGACTACCAAAATTAAAATTCACTGGGGACATGAAGAATGTTGAAAAGTAGTGGTAGTCGCCATTTTTGAACAATAGATTGTTGCACATGGATAAGATAATCTTCACTTCTTAAATGCCCCAAGTTACATGGTAATGAGAAAAAGTCGTTTTGAGAGGATTTTACAGAAAACATGACGTCCCATTATTTTCAAACTCTTCGAGAGATTCGCCGAATCTCGACGTAACTGGCTCTGATCGACGGTATTATAATTGGGTCTTCAAAAAATAGCTCTTTAGGTGAAGTCAAACTTGCACAGAATAACCACTTGGAAATATCTTGCCCCCAGGTTAACAGAATCTTCAAATTTCAATCAGTGATATCTTCTCATAATCTTTCTAAGATATCAAGCAAACTTAGCAAGTCAGAAATGTTAATTTCGAAATTGTTAATGCAACGCACGTTTGTCTTGAAGTTTTGAAAAGAGATATTACGATAATTTGTGACCGAAATCACTAGTTTATAAAGTCAATCATTAAATTGAGCATAGCTCATAGGAGTCAGGAAACGTTATCTCATTGAGTATGCTTTCGAATTAAACTTTACTTCAATTAGGACCTTGAAAAGTTGTGTAGAGGTTTAGTTTACGATTTGTGAAACAAAGGAAATAAGGGTCAAAGTATATTTGCACCCACCCATTTTTGAAAATGTTCACTTTTGAAAGGTTTTAAGTGTCCAATCGAGCTGACTGAAAATTTCCTGCCCCAGATTTAAAAACGAGGTTGGAAAGGGTTAAAAAGGATTTAACTTCCTTATGTCTTTGGTGTTTAGGAGGTTTGAAACAATGCCTCACATCGTTAGTAGGTTTTATTCGAAAGCATACCATGAGGGGGATCTTGCGTTTTACTTCATCATCCTCCTTTCAATTCTTCACCGAAGTGGAAAAGATTGGGTAAAAGTTGGCATTATGAAGAAAATTTTAAGAGTGAAACGAATGGATTTCTTCAAGACAAACACTTATTGCACTACTTATTCAAAATAACATGTTCTTACATGCCAATTATGCTTTTAATCAAAGAAATAAAACACAAAAGCGAATGAAAATGAATAGGTGATCAGCATAACGGTGTTCCCTTCACGATCGGGCTTCCTCCTTTGAAGGTTAGCACTTCATCATCTATCATCTCTTGAACTTTCTCTTGGAAAACTTTGCATTCTTCAATCGAATGCCCCAATACTCCATCATGAAATTCACAGTTGGTGTTCAAGTTGAACCACGGTGGATGAGACTTCATGTTTCTAGTCTTTCTGGGTGTCATCACCGAATTTCGGATGAAATAAGACCATAATTGACTGTAGGTCATTGGGATAAGATCAAACCAGCAAGTTTCTTCTTTCGGAATACTCAAAGGTGCCTCCTGATTTTGAAACCGTCTTCGAACCTGTCGATTCTGATGCTGATCTGGAGAAATTAATCTTCGTTTATGAGGTGGTCGTCGTTTACGCTGAGCAGGCGCCACATACTGATGTTGAGGATAAGGTACTGGCAAGATTGCATTAACATCAACACTTCTTTCCTCTAGGGGATCATCAACTGAAATCTCTTCGTTAGTTTGGTTATTCAAATCATCTTGAATTCTTCCACTTTTGAGCGCATTCTCAATGTTTACTCCCACTTCTATAATTTTGGAGAAATCTAATGGCACAACGCCCACCATCCTATCATAATAAGAGTCTGGCAGTGTTCTTAGAAACATCCTGGTTAAGTCTTTCTCTGGAAGTGGTGGACGAACTTGGGCTGCCAACTCTTTCCATCGTTGAGGATATTCCCTGAAAGACTCGTCGTCATTCTTACTCATGTTCATCAGTTGATCACTGTCTGGAGCTACGTCCAAATTATAATTGTATTGCTTCACGAAAGCATTAGCTAAATTTCTCCAAGACTGGATTTGATTCCTTTGTAGTTTCATGTACCATATCAAGGATGCCCCAGATAAGCTTTCTTGAAAGCAATGAATCATCAACTCATCATCGTTAACATAAGCAGCCATCTTTCGACAAAACATTGTCAAATGATATCTTGGACAACTAGTACCCTTGTACACTTCAAATTCAGGCATCTTGAACTTTGGAGGAATAATTACGCCTGGAACTAGGCATAGGTCACGAGCATCAAGGTTAGATGCATTAGTTTCTTTCATTGTTTTCAATTGTTCTTTAAAACCACCTAATTCTTTCTCCATTGCTATAAGTCTAGGATCGTCCATCTTCATCTTAGTATGAATATTCTGAAGATTTGGTACATTCTGTAGAGGCTGGGCAGCTTGAGCAACCAGGTTGTCTTGCACAGGCCGAGGTTGTGTAGGAACATCCACTTGTTGAACATTGTCGTCAGAGGGAAGATCAAATAACAGATTAGTCACCACTCTGAAACCATTCGTAGAATCCATATCCTTCGTTCTCTTTCCTACCCTTTAGTAATACTTCAAGCTTGGTCAGATGGTCGAGATGTCAGCTGATAGATAAAGACAGAAGACAGGATGAGCCACAGAAGAGGAGAGACACATGCGTATGCAAAATGCTACATGAAGGACCAATGCAAGAATGCAGAAATGAAAGGTTTCATGGAACTCAAGCTTTTTATAAACGTTATAGAATACCATAGAAATTTTTTTTATTATTTTTTCTGATATTGGATTACAGATGAATATTCCTATAAGAGTCCTGGTATAATAACTAAATAAAAGCTGAGAACATCCCTAAGGAAGTCCTTCATCATGCCTGTTGATTTGCTCTTCTATCTGGATATTCTTGAATATAAGTTGTCCATGATTAACGTCCAAAGATTAGTTTGATGGAGGAAAATAAATCCTCCATCCCTTCTTTCGTTCTTGTTGGAAGCAAGGGGGGATTCCTTGTTCACTTGGATCTTCAATAATAATGAGAGTCCTTTGAATTTCTAATGATCCTCCATGATAGGGGAAACTTCTCGTATTTGTCCTTTGAGTTTTCTTCAATCTGAGCTCCTACTTCCTTAGGCTATCCGAGTTAGGACTCTTAAAAGAATATTTTAAAATATTTTCTTTCGTAATCCCTATTGGTTCTATAATGTTTATAGATAAACTAAGAATCCCATGAAACCCTACGTAATATGATGCTATATGAATGCAACAAACACAAGTAGGCACATAGAAATATAAGGATAAACAAACAAAGGGGACCCTAGGTTTGCAACGAGCATGGAGCAAAGGAGTACCCATTCCCAAAGGATGTGGACTAAAGGTTATTGTACTTGCGGAGCAAGGTTCTAATAAGGTTCCCAAAGTCATTAGCCCATCCTTCGGATATTATCAACTTCCCAAGTACTCGGGGGTTAATAATATTCTCAAGAGAACTTCTTTTGAGTGTAGTATCGCATAGTACTATTTTGGGGGGTACCCCCTCATAGTCCCGCACTACATCATAATAAAGGTCAAAGTGGGGTTAAGGTAACTACGGTTCTCAATATCATAGGCTCCAACATCGAATATAATGCATGTTTTCACGATTAAGGACTCATTCAACAATACATCTTTCGAGAGGGCCTCAATTGAGCGTGATTTTCAAGTCAGCTTGGTCGGGATTCCACCCCCTATAAGCCTCTTTGAACATATCACTATCCTATATTAAGTTCACTCAAGTCCGGGTGTAGGACTTTGTCTCACCACTCAAAGGTATCAACCCAAAGAAATAAAGAACACAAACAAATAAGCAAGTAAACAAGTAAGCAAATAAACGAATATATAAAGCAATAAGGAAACAAAACAGGATAGGGAGACCCACTGAAGGTCCCCAGTGAAGTCGCCATTTCTGTCGCGATGAAATTTGGATTCCAAACTATTAATTAGTTCGAATCTTTAATTCATTTTGCAACCGAACTTTGATTTGTCCAAAGGAAGGGATAAAGATCGAAATTCCCACAATGCAATGCATATGCAAAGGTTAGAGAGTTTTAGGTTCGGGGGTTGGTTAAACTTAGGGAAGGTACTAGCATCCTAAGTTTCTGTAGTACTCTACAGGAACCTCTTGTTTTATGTTTGTTTATTGCTAAGGTTTATCTGCTTAAGGGATGAAAGACCTAGGGGTTTATTTCTAAGTATACTCGATAAGATGTCGCATCTTAAGCCTACGTATCCTTACGGGAGTGGAATCAGAGTATTTGTAGTTCCCCTAAAGGGTTTGAGGAGTTCTTTGACTGTGGTCAAAGTTCCTACGGGTTTAGGGTAGTTGTTTGATTGATTTTAGGAGAAAAGATGAGTTGTCATTTTAAGGGAGATATAACCGCCACAGGTTGTAGGAAAATAGTCTTTGCATCGTCTTAAGAAAAGGGCTTAAGTACTCGGATTGTTTGACGAGTATGCCTTTATTTCTCTTAAGGCAAAGTCCCTACGGCTTGATTGTATTGTTGTGGGGTGGAGATTCTATCTCGCTTAAGATGATTTGGCACCTTTTCTCTATTGTGTTTGAATAATGTTGTGTTATTTGTTTTTGTTTCTATGTTGTAACGAAAAGGTCCTTCCTATAGGGTTGGATCTAACTTAGAAAGATCAACTTGAATGGGATCAAGGATCATAGAGGAGTATGATGCAAATGATGTGCACTACACACAAGTGTTGACTCATGTGTAGGTTTTTCCTTTGGACGGAATGCAATGCGGAAATATAGATCGATAATGTAAACTGCAATAAATAAATTGCGGAAATGTAAAGCCATACACACGCATGAAAGCGCTAAGGTGTAGGTGCATGTGCTGTGAATGTGAATGTGCATGATTGATTGATTTTACGCTGTTGATTGTTTTTAGGCGAGGTTAACTGATTTTAGTAAAAAGAGTTGTATTTGATTATTGATAGTGGGATGGACTAATAAGAAAATATATTATGTTTGTAGTGAGATTATTTTAAAAAGGTTGTAACTTATTTTTATGCGAACTGATTTGTATGAAAGAAAGTTATATTAATTTTAAATTATGAACTTAAATTATAAGTTGATTGGTTTTTAATAAAAAAAAAAGAGTTTTAGTTATTTATCAAATAAAAGTTAATTTAAACAAAATGTTATTATTAATATAAATTAAATAGGTTACTATGAGATAAGCCTTAAAAAACAAATAATTAATTATTGATAAAAAGTCAAGTTATTGAATAAATTGGTATAAAAGAAAATTAATTAATAAGTAAGTTAAGGAAAAGGTTATAAAGGTTTACTAGTTATTTTTTTTTATAAAAAAAAAAGCTGATGATGATTGAAAGTTAATTATTAGTAAAGAAAACAACTAATTATTATATTAATCTAAAAAAGTTACTAGTTAGAAAAATTAAGCTAAGATTAATCAAGTTGATTTTAAATATATAGATTAGTTGGTTTAAATAAAGGCTGATTACTAGGTTAATTAAAAAAAAGGGTTGAATGATTAAATTAAATTAAAATAGGTTGATTAAGATTTAAATGAGATAATTAGGGGTTAAGAGGGTTAATTAGGGTGGATGATCGTGGGTGCGTGGTAGAACCGGTGGGCAGGCGTGTATGTGATTACAACGGATTACAACATCAAACGAAACCCTAAATCCCTTTTCCCCAAATTTTTCTGATCTTCTTCTCTGCCGTGCAGCTTCTTCATCTCTGCGATCTTACGTCTTTCCTTCTCCTTTCACCACTGTTTCTTATTCTCCGTCTCTCGACTTCACCATTTCTTCTCCTTCATTTTTCTTTAACCTGAAATGCAAACCAAACAGATTAAAAGTTTCAAAATGGTTTGACACAAACGGAAGGATTACCACAAGTTTTTTGGACGACGGATGTTCGAAGTAGCGATGGCGAACGAGGAGGTTTTGTTTCGGTTTCTCCGGTGGCGATTTGTGATGGATTCAACAGATAGTTTGGTGAAGGCGCGACGATGCGTGGTTGTCGGCAGAACGACGATAAGGGTTTTGAAAGTTGATTTGTGGAAGGATTTGCAATAAGATAAGCTCTCACTCTTTTCGATTTACACCCTTATGGTTTGATTTTGGATTGTGGAGTTTGGAATTTGTTGTGAACTCTCTGTATCGTTGTGTGTCTTGTGAATTCTCCCCCCCCTTTTTATAACCCGATTTCAAAACGAATTGGGGAAGATTTTAAAGGCTTCCCAAATATGTTGTGATCTGTTTTGAAAGCACAATAAAACTTTCCAATTCTATTTTGAATTTTGTATGTTGAATATCTTGAGCTTATTTGAGAAATCTTGGATTCACCTCTGTTTTAATCTTAATATCAATTGAATGACCTGATTTCTGGTTTCCATTTTCAGGTGATTAAGTTCGATTACCGATTTGATGAACCTTCCTATTTTGCACAAACATGTTCGTGACTACCGTAATTACTCTTAACTTTCTCTCTGGATGCGCAGCTGTTGACTACAAGGTTCTAGAGTTTCCCAATTGAACTCGACGTGACCTGACTGGTTTAATGGCGTCCAAAAGCAAGAGTGATCGAGCCGCAAAGGTGTACTGAAGGATTCTCTGAATTCCTTGATACGGTAGCTCGACTTGTTGTCTCCACAACTCAAGTTTTCATCCCTTATTGATGTGTCGATGTTTTGGTTGAAAGATTGAGTTGTTATGTTCTTCTCGATGCAGGTTGTGGCAACTCTCTGGTATGCAAAACTTGCAAAATGGCACTGATTTGGGAGTTAGAGTCCTTTGAAAAGCATAAGTCATGGAATTGATGAATCATCTTCTCTAGCATAACTAAAGAACAGTATGCCTCCTTCCAAAGTGGAATGATGGATTCAGATTTAAAGCTCTCTTGCCTATTTGTGACTGCATGTATAGCAGACTGTAAGATGCGACAAGTCACCGACAAGATACCGTCTATAGGTCTTTCCTTTTCTGTTTTGCAGGTCTTTTTATCCAATCTCGACAGCTGATGCTATTCAGGGAACTGAGTAAATAGCTAATTGATGTTGTGACTGTGATGGCGTACGGGATTGTCAAGGATGCTCTCAATATTACGGCGGTTGTCTTGGCTTTCCGTGAACGACACTGGGTGATAGTGGCTCCGGCATGATTTTCCTCAAGGGAGATGTAAGTGTAAATGAAATAACATCACTGCTTTCCTTCATGCTAAATGTATTCCGATCAATACTTTCGTCAGTTATAAAATTGCACTTATGGACTTGTTTTTGAAATTACTTTTGCATGATCGGGACTTCTTGCCTTGTGAAAACCTCTGCTGTTACACCTTTTCCCTTAGGAAAAACTTTGTGTTAATCGATTGATGACAACTATTCTAACTGGTTGCAGGAATCCTTAAGGGCGGGAGTGCGCAATCGAGTCCGTAGGTATGCCACTTGGAAGCATTAACACAGTGGTCTGGATTATGACGGTCATTCATTTTGATCACCAGGCCATAATCTCTTCTGCAATAGTCATGACTGATTCTACGCAGTTACCGTGAACTCGGTGTTGATTATCTTCAATTCTCTGACAAGTCTCAAGGTGTGATTCTGTTGTAAAGCTAACGAGAATGCAGGATTGCTGACGTGAGCTCAACATGTGTAGGATGGATTTGGAATTGGTAATATTGTAAATCTGCAGCTTTTGATTTTATTTATAATTCAATGTATTGCAATGGTCTGCATCTGAAAACAAATTGAAACATGAAGTCATGGCTTTGCAGGAAGCAAGTTGCGGAGCGAGGTTTTGAGGAGGATAAGACTTAGGATTACACTTAGTTTGAGTGTGCCCCTCTGTTATGCAGCGATTTAAGAAAGTGGTTCGTTTGATTAACTCCTTTAGTGTCAACGACGGAGGTGACAAATGGTTTTCCTCTGAACTTCCTATTTTCTTGTTGACGGCAGCTTAACTTTCATTTGAATACTGATGGCTGCTTCTGATTTTTTTTGTAGCATTGACGGCCTGGCGACATACGTAAAAGGCGGAGCCAGCAGCTTCTTAGGGGCAGGGTTCTGATGTCTTAAGAAACGGGCCTGGCTGATTCCTGAGACTTGGATAAATTGCGATGAAACGAAACGTCTAATCGTTATGCTTGATGCAATAGTTTAGGATTTAGATTGGTGCCTGCTGTAAAGGTTCTTAATTATGCAATATGCATTGCACAAGACCTGATTGTGCATGAAACAACTTGATGTTATTAATGATATACTGTAATGGGAAATGAGTTGGCTTATTGTAAATTTCAAATGCAGGACTTGGAATTGATATCCCTCAAACACGGTAGCAGCCTTGTGATAATGAATTGCTTTTCCACCTTGAACCTTGAGCGACTCCCATATATTATGAATTCAAATTAAAGTTTTGAATATCGTGAACCATATTCACTTGGTGGAAAAAAAAGTTCCTTGAGTATGATGAGCTTAACACAATTGATTTATGAGAAAGAGAATGGATTCTGTCGAGGACTTGAATCACATAAGCCCACAAGCTTTGGCATTAATCATATAGTTCCTCTGAATCATGATTGAGTCTTGTATAACTTTAGAACTTGCTTTTCATAGTCTCCACTCTTTAGAACAACCATGAGCTTTGAACCAATTCAAGCTAGTCACTGTTAAACCACTTTCTCTGAAAACCTCCGTCCACAACTTCTAGTATCCTTTAAATTGGGTCGCGCTAGTATCCTGAGGCCTTAAAACATTTGTAATCCCTCATATCACCAAATTAGCACCCTGTTTGATACGAGTTAAATTACTCTGCCTCAAACCGAATAAAACCACTTGATTAAATTGTGACTGCTGGATTCTAAACGTATATAAACGGTCCTCGAGTCGAATCCATATTATCTTGCACCTGTCAGAGAAGTCTAAAAAATGAGATGATCCTGTGCACATTCGTTAGTCCTGATAAACACGCATACAAAATATCAAACGTAGGAAAACGCACAAGGAGGTGGGATCTTATGGTCAAAAATTAGGGTGCAACACATATCATGAACATAAAAATGAGTGTGGTCCAACTCAGAAATCAAGCATATTGCAATCATGGCAAAATTTGGCAAAAGTTGAATGATATGCAAGACAGTTTTTTTGGCAAAATTGATGATGCAAGTTGGAAAAATTCAAGCTGAGTGACATTTATGGTATACCAATGATGCACACATATTTCAAACATGTTAAATGATGACTCTATGCCAAAAATACAGACTCACTACTTTCAAAATAGAAAGTGACATAGTGATGGCACATTCGATGCATATGATGCACTTTGGAAGTGAGAAACAAAAACAAGTGAAAACAAGTCATACCAATCATACATACACATCATAAACATGAAGGTAGATGTGATCAAGCCCAAGAACCAAGCATATTTAAATCCATACAAAGTTTGACATATTGGTGGCATGAAATGCAAAACAGTTTGATACAAAATGATGCAGCAAGGTGTCCTTTTTCAAAATGATGAAGCTTATGTTACAACAATGATGGTTACATATCATATATGCAATAACAATTGGTTTTAGGCTCAAAATTCAAGTACATTTCCTTAAAACAGAAACTTGCATATTGTTGCAATTATGAAAATGCAATGTGGTTCATGATTTTGAATGCAAGCCAGATTCATGATGAGTGAAAATCAGTAGCAAACACTTGAAGCAAGTAAGGAATGACAAGTCTAAAACAATAGCAAAACAGTTGCAAATCAACAACCAAGTTTATGTCAAAACTCTTAATGTTACTCTCATGGTCATTTTCTTCAAGATCAGTTGGAACACCATATAAGGCACATACTATCATCAACACATCACTCATAACCATTGTATCTCAGCAAAAATAACAATATTGCAATGAACTTTTGACAAGAGCAGTTTGGGGACATCATGAGCAACCTTTCAAGACATAACCTTAAACTTTCAAAACATGGCAATGTAATGTATAAGATGGAGGCTTGGCATCAATACCTCTTGTAGACTTCCAAATGAGCTTGTGCAATAAAGAAAACCTTGAGCAAATACAGCTGCTGGTCCAAACTCTGCCTTGATGAAAACAACCCCTTTGCTCTTGACTAAAATATGATGAATTTGTGCCAAACCTCAAAATAAATGAGGATGAGGTTCCTTCAAGCTAAGGACAATGTGTAAAACATATATTCAAGGTGTGTGGATGGTTGGAAAGGTTAAAACATGTTTGAGGAAAGATTTGTGTGATTTTGTATGTGAAGTCAAACTTTCTTTGGTTGAAAGTTGACTTTTTGGGAAATGATGATTTTGAGTGGTTCAAAGGCTTGAACACCTTCTACACAACATTTGTGGATTGTGTAGATGGTTTTTGGAGGTTTAGAGTGTATGAAAATGAGTTTGGTGGCTGAACAGCCCAAGACAGTTTTTGGTGTTTTTGGGTGATTTTGAGATTTTGGAAAAATGAAGTGAGAAGGGAAAGAAGGAGAGATTGTAATTTCTCTGGTTTTGAGAAGGGCTCTGGTGTGTAGAATGATGTAGAGGAGTGCTCTATTTATAGGGAAAGTAAGGGTGAGGACAGATTGGGGAGGTTTCCTTCCTAAGAGGGAAAAGTAGAAAATTGGATGCAAATCCTTCAAAAGGTGTTTCTTGGCTTTGAGGTAATCTGAAGTCAAGTGTAATGATGGACTTAGAGGTGGGTGAAGTGAGGCTAGGATGGTAGGGGCATGGTTGCTGTTGATTTTCACTTTTTCACCTTTTGTATTTCTTGAATTTTTTTAATGCAAGTTGCATTTGCAACTTGCAAGCCACTTGCATAGCTTCCAATTTTCACTTCCTCTGCATTTCTTTCATAATTTTACACTTCAAAACATCTAAATATCAGAAACAACAAGATTCAAAGGCTGAGAATGGCTCAAGTTGTCAAAGGATGAGTTTGTAAAAATTGTCAATGTGGGACTCAAGTGTTGAAACACCATCTTGCCAAATCCATAACTCTCAGCTCACAAGGGCTATTGAGGAGTTCTAGTACTTTTTGGAAATCCCTCATGTAGCTATAAAACATTCATGTTCATAAGATCCTCAGATTCCAAGTGAAAATAGCTCAAAAATCTCCTCAAAGTTGACAAAAAACATGACTTATTTGGCCAAAACACTAAGAAAAATTCGAAGTGTTTTCCCCTCTTGCATTGATTTTGATCATAACTCCAAATCCATTGATTTTTTGCACATGGGCCCCTATTGGACTTTTGTAGGGAATGTCAAGACCTTTCCAACAAGCTTTGAACCACTTCAAAAGAATGTGTGGTTAAGGAGTTATGGTTTTGCCCCTTTCAAAACCCTAATTCCCGACTTTTTCAATTACTCCTCCATCCTTGATCCAATGGTCATGAAACTTTATGAGGAAGTTTAATATGATATAAGTGACATTTTTCATTCACATCTTGAAGTCAAATTCCTAAAAATTGAAGGGTTGACTTTTTGGTTGACGAACCGATCGATCGGTGACTTCCGAGTCGGCTGTTGATACCCCGGGTCTTCTGAGACCTTGAAACTTATTGAATGGACTTTACCAAGCCATATTAACTTCATGGACCATGATCCCACCATTATAACACCTTTTAAATCAAAAGTCAAATCACAGTTGACTTTTCCTGAGCGAAAACTCTAATCGGGTATCCTGAAATGCACTGTTCTTGATTTTTGGGTGACAACCTCAAATTGGATTCACACTTGACCCAATGTAGTATTCTAGATCTTGTTTTATGGTTGAATAAATCCAAAACATTGACCGATCAAACCCTCGAAGCTTTGATTTTGACTGTGCGGAACCCTAATTCATCTGCATCTTGACAAAGACAAACTTGAATTGGGTTAAGGTTAAATAATCACATGAGTATGATCCTAAAATGATGATGAGGATATAAGGGGTTAAAATTTGGGGTATGACACAATGCAAATGCTAGAAGGAAATGAAATGAAACATAAACCAAGTTAAGAAAAGGTTGGTCAAATTCTGGGGTGCAACAGCTGCCCCTATTCAAACGACTTTACCTGAATGAGTGAAAAGCGAACGGATTTCACACCATCAAGGTAAAAATGATTGAATACCAAAGAACCCGAAAATTTACCAACCGCAGAAAATAAAACTACAAACAAGAATCTCCGGAGATAACTGCTCTGAATACAAACATATTCCGCTGGGGAAAAGAGAAACTTAACGAGTAACTCTGCTTGGGGAAAACCATGAAAGAGGGGAATACTTCAAATTTCCAGAATCTGGAGATTCAACGAACAAAAATGAAGCAACACTTGCCGGAGTCTGAACACTCGATGTAGGGACCGGAGCCTGGATGCTCAACGTAAGAAACCGGAGCCTGAATGCTCAACGTACAATTGACCGGAGCCTGGATACTCAACGGACAAAGGAGTTATCACAACATGGAAATTGACCAGAGTCTGGATACTCGACGAACAAAAGAATATACCATTTGCCAATTCACCAGAGCCTGGATACTTAACAGAGACGCCGGAGCCTGAACGCTCAATGAAATAAGTCGGAGCCTGGATGCTCAACGAAGATTGACCGGAACCTGGATACTCAACGGACCAAAAAAGTACACCATAAACTAGAAATTTATCGGAGCCTGGATACTCAACGAACTGGAATCACGAAAAATTTTCCAGAGTCTGGATGCTCAACGTAATAAACCGGAGCCTGGATGCTCAACGAAATTGACCGGAGCCTATATACTCAACGGACAAAAAGAGATCATCGCCATATGAAACTTACCAGAGTCTGGATACTCAACGGAAAATTGACAGGAGCCTGGATACTCAACGGACAAAACAAAATACCACAAATCGGGAATTCACCAGAATCTGAATATTCAACGGAGAAGGAGTACAACCACAAAACTTATCAAGGTCTGGATACCCAACTGACTTTACCGGAGTCTGGATACTCGACAGAAAAAGTACAATAATATCAATCACCATGGTCTGGATACCACAACCATCTTTACCGGAGTCTGGATACTCAACGGAACAGGAAAACCCCATCAACTGGGAACGGACCGGAGTCTGGATACTCAACAGACAAAAGAAATCATCCTAAGATCCGAAGATACTGCTGAGGAATAACATGATCCAGGGTCTGGATACCACGTGGGCTATGAGAAATCACATGGTTTGGATACCAAGGGAAAAGATCAAACCTCCGAAGATACACCTGAAACAAAGAGATAACGACCAGGTTTATGTTTCACATGCATATGTTTGAAAATGGCGTAATGCTCCATACGAAATGGAAATGCTACGCATTTGGGTAGATGCTATGCACGCATGCAGATGCAACGGAACTGAATCAGCAAAATAAATGTCGGAGATACAGAAAACACCCTGTTGGGGCAAGAAAATAACCCTGTTGGGGAATCAACGATTCTGCCAGGGATAGAGCACAAACTTGCTCATGCCAATAACAATTGGACTTATGCCGAGAAACGGGCTCTTGCTGGCCTCTGGGGATTGTTCCGCTGGGGGATGAACCTAACCAGGCATGCACCTTGCGGGGGATTACATGTGCATCACCTGCCGAAGGAAAGTGTACACGCTACCTGCTCACTCAAACTGCATACAACTCTACTGGGGATAGACGTACGAACTTCACTGACTAGGGAAATAGACTCAGGCTGGGGATAGAACAAACTTCATCCATACCTTTTAGCCCCAAGGGTAACGACCTTGCAACACTGAACAAACAGACAAGATATCCTACACAATCGGAACCATCTCAGTCATCATTCGTGACGTTGTTCAATTAATTCAAAGTTTTAACGATTATTGGCCAAGGCCTGCAAGTTTATGTGTGGTTCAAATTTATCAAAACAATGGGCGTTTTCACAAACAGAACAGTAAAAGTTAAAACAAAAACAAACGAGATACTGAATAGTACATGTTTATTGATAAATGGCTTGTAAATAGGCAAAGTTTTACAACAGATGCAACCCCTGAAAAGAGGAAGTTGCGCAAAAACAAATACAGACATGTACAGAAATATACAAAAGTGTACAAAAATGTCGGCAATGTGGCACAGACAAACACCATGAGTTGATCCCTCTATGACTCGCCTGACTCTGATGCTTTCCCGACGCTTCATCTTCAGAAGAGATTGATTCGGATAAACGGCCCTCAGGTTCTCCCAATCCACTAAGCAATAAAGTTTCAACGCAGACCGCAATCATTTGCTTTTCAATCCCTAACTTTTGCCTGAACCGCCCTTTCGGGTTTTCGATTCACCGGGATACCCATTTTTGCCAAAATCTCCTTTTCAGGTTTTCGACTTTGCAGGTTTACATCTTTTCATTTTTATCCCTAATTTTTTCCCGAACCTATTTTATTTTTTATGGTTCGCCGGGATGCCCCATTTTTGCCTGGACTTTTCTTTTTGTGTCCAGCGGGTCTCTTTTAAGCAAAGTATTTTTTAACTGCGTCTACGTTCACAGGGGATGTGAAATCCTTACCATCCATGGTGGCTAACAACAAGGCTCCTCCGGAGAAGACTTTTCAAACGACATATGGACCTTCATAGTTGGGAGTCCATTTGCCCCTATGATCTGATTGTGGTGGGAGAATCTTTTTCAGCACAAGATCACCCGTCTGAAAGCTTCGAGGGTGCACCTTCTTATCATAAGATTTCTTCATCCGGCTTTGATACAACCGACCATATGCAATAGATGCTAGCCTTTTCTCATCCATCAGGCTAAGCTGATTCAATCTATTCTTTATCCACTCTGCCTCATCAAGCTTGACGTCAACCAGAACTCTTAAAGAAGGAATCTCGACCTCCAATGGTAGGACAGCTTGCATACCATATACCAATGAGAAAAGAGTTTCCCCCATTGATGTGTGTACCGTCTTACGATAACTGTGAAGAGCAAAGGGCAACATCTCATGCCAATCTTTGTAAGTGACAACCATCTTTTGCACTATCTTCTTAATATTCTTGTTGACCGCCTCAACAGCGTCATTCATCTTCGGCCGATAGGGCGATGAGTTATGATGCTCGATTTTGAAATTCTGGCATAATTCCTTCATCATCTTATTGTTCAGATTCGAACCATTATCAGTAATGATTCGCTCGGGTACTCCATACCTACAGATGATGTCCTTCTTTATGAACCGGGCTACGACTTGCTTTGTGATATTGGCGTACAAGGTTGCTTCAACCCACTTGGTGAATTAATCAATGGCAACCAAGATGAAACGATGACCATTGGATGCGGTTGGCTCAATCTTGCCAATCATATCAATGCCCCAAATGGAGAAAGGCCACGGGGACGCCATAACATTTAATGGGCACGGTGGTACATGAATCTTATCTGCATAAATCTGGCATTTATGGCATTTCTTTGCAAATTTGAAACAATTTGACTCCATAGTTAGCCAATAATACCCTGCTCGTAAGAGTTTCCAAGACATGGCATGCCCGCCGGCATGTGTACCGAAAGTACCCTCGTGGACTTCTTCAATAAGAAACGTTGCTTCTTTTTCATCCACACATCTCAACAACACCAAAACATGGCTCCTTCTATAAAGCACACCATCTGGGTTTAGATAAAAGTTGCCAGACAACCTCCTCAGCATCTTCTTATCCTGAGCCGAAGCCCCTGGGGGATACTCTTGCTTCTTGAGGAAGTTCTGTATATCGTAAAACCATGGCTTGCCATCAGCAGCCTCTTCAATGGCGAATACGAAAGCGGATCTGTCCAAGCAAGAAATGACTATTCTGGGAGCATCATTCCAGAAGTTCACTTTATACATCGAAGATAGCGTTGCCAAAGCATCGACCATCTGATTCTCTGCCCGTGGTACATGGTGAAACTCTACCCTATCGAAGAAGGGTAACAACCTCCTTGCATAATCTTTGTAAGGAATTAGATTCGATTGACGAGTTTCCCACTCTCCCATGATTTGATTAACCACTAGTGCTGAATCGCCATATACATCCAAAATTTTCATTCATAAATCAATAGCCTCTTCCAGACCCATGATACATGATTCGTACTCAGCTTCATTGTTAGTGCAAAGGAACATCAACCTGGCAGTTAACGGGATATGAGTACCATGAGGAGTTGTAATAATTGCCCCAATTCCACTACCATAGGAGTTGACAGCGCTGTCGAATATCATCTACCATTGATAACCTTTCTCTGGACCTTCGTCAGGCAACGGCTCTTCACAATCTTTCACTTTGAGGAACATGATATCCTCGTCAGAAAATTCAAACTTCATTGGTTGATAATCTTCGATTGGCTGCTCAGCAAGGTATTGTGACAGAACACTTCCTTTGATGGCTTTCTGGGAAACATATTATATATCGTACTCTGTCAGTACCATCTCCCACCTAGCAATTCTTCCTAAGAGCGCTTGCTTCTCGAAGACATACTTGATCGGATCCATCTTCGAAATCAGCATAGTTGTGTGATTGAGCATATATTGTGTCAAACGTTTGGCAGCCCAAGCAAGTGCGCAACACGTTTTCTCGAGCATTGAGTAACGGGACTAACAATCTGTGAAATTTTTACTCAGATAATAGATCGCATGCTTTTTCCTTCCAGTCTTGTCGTGTTGACCGAGAACACAACCCATACTGTTCTCAAGAACCGTTAAGTACATGATTAAAGGCCTTCCAACTACTGGGGGTATCAATATCGGAGGCTCCTGCAAGTATTCTTTTATCTTATCAAATGCTTTTTGACAATTTTCATTCCAGACGACCGCCTGATCCTTCTTTAACAATTTAAACATTGGTTCACACGTGGCTGGAAGATGAGATATGAACCAAGCAATGTAGTTCAATCTCCCCAGGAAACCACGGACCTCCTTTTCTGTTTTTGGTGCTGGCAAATCTTGTATGGCTTTTATCTTTGCAGGATCGACCTCGATTCCTTTTTCACTGACAATGATCCCCAATAACTTTCCGGACTGAACTCCAAAAGTGCATTTATTTGGATTCAACCTCAATATGAACTTCCTGAGCCTCTCAAACAGCTTCAACAAGTTGACCAGATGCTCTTCCTCCATTTGTGACTTTGCTATCATGTCATCAACATAGACCTCAATCTCATGATGAATCATGTCATGAAACAAAGTGACCATAGCCCGCTGGTAAGTTGCCCCTGCATTTTTCAACCCAAAATACATTACTTTGTAACAGAACGTCCCCCACGGCATAATGAACATCGTCTTCTCCATATCTTTCGGTGCCATCTTTATTTGGTTATAGCCCGAAAAACCATCCATGAAGGAAAATACGGAGTATTGAGCAGTATTGTTAACCAATACGTCAATGTGAGGAAGCGGGAAGTCATCCTTTAGGCTCGCCTTATTCAAATCTTTGTAATCTACACACATTTGTACCTTACCATCTTTCTTAGGTACATGTACGATGTTGGCGATCCACGAAGGGTAAGTGGTTACGGCTAAAAATCCAGCGTCCAACTGCTTCTGGACTTCTTCTTTGATTTTTACAACCATATCTGGTCTTGTCCTTCTAAGCTTCTACTTGACCGGTGGACATTCCTCGCACAACGGCAAACGATGAACCACTATGTCGGTGTTAAGCCCGGGCATATCTTTGTACAACCAAGCCAAGATGTCACCATACCCTCGAAGCATCTCGATTAGTCTTTGCTTGATGTCACTCTGTAATGCAGCCCCTATCCGAACATTTCGGACAACTTCTTTAGAACCCAGATTAATAACCTCGATTTCCTCCTGATGAGGCAGAATGATCTTCTCTTCTTGTTTCAAGATTCTAGCTAGCTCTTCCCCAAGTCTTCATCCTCATCAATCTCTTCTTCAGCTTGATATATCGGTTGATCGAAGTCGAAACGAGTCATATGAGGTTCTGAATCGGTGTCATCTGCAATAGGAATCCTGCAATAAAAATGGTTAAATGTTTCAAACAATATGCAAACAAGTATAAACCACATTGCCATTTTATTGTGAAAAATAAAAATAAGAAAAACAGAGATCACAAATTTTGAATGAGAAAACGCCCTTTGATTAATTGATAAACAATGTTCAGACATAAATAATAAGGCCCTGAAATAAAATACCACTATGCTCCGGGTAGAACATAGGGTAATACAATAATTGGAAAAACAAAGCATTACTGTTATGTCGTCACTTGAACGAATTCTTCAATTGACCAGTTGCGCAGGCTCTGTCCCGGAATACACGGCTTGATCCAGGCGTCCATATCACAATCACTGTCTCCTTCTTCGTCAGATACAGCATTGATTCTCTCGAAAATAACTCCCCCCTTAGTAAACTGTACGGGTCTTTTATAGCGCGGCGCGCTCTGCGAGGCAGAAGGAGAGGAGAATGACGGTCGGTACCCTAAACCAAACTTATCTTGCTTGTGGGGAATCTTCAATACTTGGCCCCATCCCTGCACTGACCCAGTCTGTACCACTGCTTGAGCCTCTTTAAACGAAGACATGGCCACTTCCAGCGAGAGAATTTATCTTTCAAATATATATACTTCTCTTGTTTCAAAATGATTTTCGTTTAAGATTTTTATACACAAATTTAAAAATGTAATAAAATAGTAAAAAAGAAGAAATTGTTAAGCATAATTATAATTTTAATTCCATATTTTATCTAATTGATATAATTAATCCCTCTAATTGATATAATTTTAATTTCATATTTTATCTAACTAATATAATTATAATTCAAACATCTCTCTCTCTCTCTCTCTCTCTCTCACACACACACACACACACACACACACATGTTAGAACACAGATTCGTTCTTAGTTATATCTCTATGTTTTGATGATAACACTAATGAAATTTTGTATTAAGAAATTATATACTCTAAATTTGTTCAAGTATTTTTGTTGCAAATATTAAATTTAATATTCTTCTGAAAGCAAAAAGGAATCCGAACATTGAACTACGCAAGGCTCTAAGCGTCAGAAGCATCTCGTTAGAAGACTCTGAGCGCTGCCTATAAAAGACTCTGAAGCAGAAGCTACAGAAGCATCTGAAGCGTAGCTGAAGACTTTGTATGAAGAGTTTCAAGCATTGTTTTTCAGAAGACTCTGATAGTACTGTTCGCTGCAAGTACTGAGGATCTGATCTCCAAACTCTGCTCTGATTGTTATTCACGCTGAAGCACACTTGCTGCAACACTCTGATACAACAAACTCTGATAACATCAAGACTCTGATCACTCAAGGCTCTGATGTTGATTGCTACGAGATAGAAGCTTGTTGAAGAAGATTATTCTAAGATATATCCGTCGGCATATTCCAAAATGAATCTTTCCTCTTTTATGCTAGACACAAGAACTCAGGCAAAAAGGATTTTTCTGAACATTCTACTTCTAGGAAAGGTCAAGTCATGTGAAGACAAAAGGCTACAGCTACTTTGCAGTACACGGTCTTCAAGCTTGCAACGTCTTGAAAGTCTTTGTCTATAAAAGCAAGTCTTCAACAACTTTCTATAGTTGACGAATATTGACTAATCTATTGAAAACTCTCTCAAAACTCTCATACAAATTATATTTTTTTGTTGAATAGTTTCATTCGTTCTTAATCTTAAGTGTATAAATCACAATTGTGATATAGCTTTCTTAGAAGCATTTTAAACACTTGTTTAGTTTACATTTGATTGTAAAAGTTCCTTAAGAAGACCAAGTTGTGGTCAGTAGTTCTTGAGAAGACTAAGACAATTGTTCTTAGTGGTTGACATTGTAATCTGTTTGATTATAGTGGACTAAGTCCTTGTGGAGAAAGGAAAATCACTCTTGATAGGGTGGACTGGATTAGTTGACTTCAACGAACCAGGATAAAAATCATTGTGTTTTTATTGCCATATTTATTTGAAAACCCTTATTCAACCCCCCCCCCCTTCTAAGTATTTTCTCACCTTCAGTTGGCATCAGAGCTCGGGTTCTGTGTGTGCTATCACTTCACCGTGAATAGAAAAGATCTAGTTGAGAAAACTCTTGATATATTGTGGTTGATACATTATGGCTGAAGCTTCAACATCCAACAACAACGGATATGAAGACAGAGATAGAATCAGCACTAAACCCCCTATGTTTGATGGGGAAAAGTTTGACTACTGGAAAGACAGGATTGAAAGTTTCTTTCTAGGATATGATGTTGACCTTTGGGATTTAGTTATTGATGGCTATGTTCACCCCACTGATGGGGATGGCAAAAAGATAGACAGAAAACCTATGACTGAAGCTCAGAAGAAAGAATTCAGGAATCATCATAAAGCTAGAACCATACTTCTAAATGTTATATCTCATACTGAGTATGAGAAGATTACTAACAGAGAAACAGCATTTGGTATGTTTGAATCTTTGAAGATGACTCATGAAGGGAATTCTCAAGTCAAGGAGACTAAGGCTCTGGCGTTGATCCAGAAATATGAAGCCTTCAAAATGGAGGAATCAGAATCTATAGAAGTTATGTTCTCTAGATTCCAGCTTCTCACAGTTGGCTTGAAAGTTTTGGACAAGGGTTACTCCTCTGCAGATCATGTTAAAAAGATCATCAGAAGTTTACCAACCAGATGGAGACCAATGGTCACTGCTCTGAAGCTAGCTAAGGATCTGAACAAGATCACATTAGAGGAACTGATCAGCTCTCTGAGGAGTCATGAGATTGAATTAGAGGAAGACGAACCCCAAAAAAAAGGTAAGTCTATTGCTTTAAAGTCTAACAAATCTACCAAAGCTTTGTAGGTTTTAGAAGAAAGTTCTGAAGAATCTTCTTCTGAAGAAGAAGATGAATTGTCCCTGCTGTCCAGAAGGATCAACAAACTCTAGAAGCATAAACAGAGGAAGTTCAAGAACTTCAAGAAACCAGATCAACGCAAAGAGTCTTCTGGACACAGAAGATCTGGAAAGAAAGAGGTTGTCTGTTATGAATGCAAGGAACCTGGGCACTACAAGAATGAATGCCCAAAGCTTCAGAACGAGAAGCCAAGAAAGAAGCCTGAGCATAAAAAGAAAGTTCTGATGGCAACCTGGGATGATTCAGATGCATCTGAATCTTCATCAGAGTTAGAAGAAGAATGTGCAAACGTGGCACTGATGGCAGGCGTGGAAGATTAGGATGAAGGAACATCTGGATCTAAATCTGATTCTGAATCTGACTCAGAAGAGGTACTTTCTGATCTCTCTAGGGAAGAACTTATTGAGGTTTTATCAGAAGTTCTGAAAAACTATAACCAGATTAAACTCAAGTGCAAGAAGCTTAAATGCAATCTTGAATCTGAGAATAGTCTGTTTAAGTCAGAAGTTGCTTAGCTCAAAGAAAACAATTTGAAAATGAAAAACAATTTTGAAAAAGCTCAACAAGACTCTGAATCTGAAACTAAGTCAAAATGTAAAAATATTTTAGAAGAATATGACTATACTTTTCAGAAGTTTTTGGCTAGAAGCATAGATAGAAGCAAGATGGCTTCAATGATCTATGGAGTTAGCAGAAACAACAGGAAGGGAATTGGATATGAATCTTCCTCTAGAAAGGATTTAAATCCAATACTGCTGATAAACTTATCATTAAGAAGACTCCCTTATATTCTCATTTTAAGTTTGGTCATCTAAATGATATTAAACACACACGTTCTGATCAGAACATTCCTGTGTTTAAACCGAAAGTTAGTCAGAACAAACCTGTTGTAAAAAGATAGAAGTTCAGACAAACTTTTAAGGCAACTAACCCAAAAGGACCCAAAAAGATATGGGTACCTAAGGATAAGATAATATTTGTTGCAGATGTATTTAGTAGCAAAGTCAAGACGCCAATCATGGTACCTGGACTCTGGATGCTCACGTCACATGACGGGAGAAAGGTTTATGTTCCAAAGCCTGGAGCTTAAATCTGGAGGAGACGTCAAGTTTGGAGGGAATCAAAAGGGCAAGATAATTGGCTCTGGTACTATTGGCAATGGTAACCTTCCCTCTATATCTAATGTTTTACTTGTAGAAGGATTAAAACATAATCTATTGTCCATAAGTCAATTAAGTGACAATGGTTATGACATAATCTTTAATCAAAAATGTTGCAAAGCTGTCAGTCAAAAGGATGGCTCAATCCTATTTAGTGGAAAGAGGAAGAACAACATTTACAAAATCAATCTTTCAGAACTTAAGGTTCAAAATGTAAAATGCCTTATGTCTGTTAATGATGAGCAATGGGTCTGGCACAGAAGATTGGGGCATATTAATATGAGACGTATATCTCATATTAATAAACTCAATCTGGTCAGAGGACTTCCTAAGTTGAAGTTCAACTCAGATGCTTTTTGTGAAGCATGTCAAAAAGGAAAATTTTCTAAATCTTCTTTTAAAACTAAAAATGTTGTTTCAATCTCAAGACCATTAGAGTTACTTCATATTGATATGTTTGGACCAGTGAAAACTGCATCCATCAGAGGCAAGAAGTATGGATTAGTCATTGTTGATGACTACAACAGATGGACGTGGGTGAAATTCCTAAAACACAAGGATGAGTCACATTCTGTATTCTTTGACTTCTGCAAACAAGTCCAGAATGAAAAAGATTTTAAAATTGTGAAAGTCAGAAGTGATCATGGAGTCGAATTTGACAACAAATATTTTGAAAAATATTTTAATGAAAATGGCATTGCTCATGATTTCTCCTGCCCTAGAACTCCACAACAGAATGGAGTTGTAGAGAGGAAAAATAGAACATTGCAAGAAATGGCCAGAACCATGATCAACGAGACTAATCTGGCAAAGCATTTTTGGGCAGAAGCAATAAACACGGCTTGTTATATTTAGAACAGAGTGTCTGTAAGACCTCTTCTGGAGAAGACTCCCTATGAATTATGGAGGAATAGAAAGCCCAACATTGCTTATTTTCATCCTTTTGGATGTGTATGTTTTATGTTGAATACTAAAGAGAATCTAAACAAGTTTGATTCTAAAGCACAGAAGTGTTTCATGCTTGGCTATTCTAAACGCTCTAAAGGCTACAAAGTATATAACACTGAGACACAGATTGTGGATGAATCTATACATGTTATATTTGATGATAAGCTTGGCAATCAAAAGGCAAAGCAGCTTGATATTTCTGCAGATAGATAAGTAATTCTCACAGACTCTGAAGACTCAGAGGCAAATAAGGCTCAAGTGAAGGAATCAGAAGCAACGCCAGATGCAACTCCCTTGGCTGCTCAGATGAATAATTTGAATATTTCTGAAGAACCAAATGTTAAAGAATCATCCAGAATCAAATCTTCTCATCCAGAAGAAATGATCATTGGAAAGAAGGATGACCCTATCAGAACAAGATCTTTTATCAGATCATCTGGAACATCCTTATTTGGTCTAGTATCAGTGATTGAACCAACTTTTATGGAAGAAGCTCTGGAAGACAATGATTGGATTCTTGCAATGCAAGAGGAGCTAAATAAATTCACAAGGAATGAAGTTTGGGATCTGGTTCCAAGACCAAAAGGATTCAATATAATTGGAACTAAATGGGTCTTCAGAAACAAACTTAATGAGCAAGAAGAAGTTGTAAGAAACAAGGCAAGATTAGTTGCTCAAGGGTATAGTCAGCAAGAAGGAATTGACTACACAGAGACTTATGCTCCTATGGCTAGGTTAGAATCTATACGCCTACTCATTTCTTTTGCTGCACAAAATAACATCACACTATATCAAATGGATGTTAAGAGTGCCTTCTTAAATGGGATTATAGAAGAGGAAGTCTATGTTCATCAACCTCCTGGTTTTAAAAGTGATAAATTTCCAGAACATGTTTTTAAACTTAAGAAATCTCTTTATGGTTTAAAACAAGCTCCCAGAGCTTGGTATGAGAGATTAAGTAATTTTCTTCTGGAGAAAAATTTTATCAGAGGCAAAGTGGACACAACTTTCTTCTGTAAAACATTTAAGAAAGATCTATTAATTTGTCAAATATATGTAGATGATATTATATTTGGATCTACCAATATTACGCTTGGAAAGGAGTTTGCTCAATGTATGCAGGCTGAATTTGAGATGAGCATGATGGGAGAATTGAGATTCTTTCTGGGAATTCAAGTCAACCAAACTCCAGATTGCACTTACATTCATCAGACTAAATATGTAAAAGAGCTTCTGAAGAAGTTCAACATGACTGATAGTAAGTTAGCAAAGACTCCAATGCATCCAACAAGCACTCTTGGTAAGGAAGAGGTAAGTAAGAAAGTAGATCAAAAACTCTACAGAGGTATAATTGGATCTCTTCTATACTTAACTGCTTCTAGACCTGACATTTTATTCAGTGTATGCTTGTGTGCTAGATTCCTATCAGATCCTAGAGAATCACACTTAACAGCTGTTAAGAGGATTCTAAGGTATCTGAAAGGTACTACTAATGTGGGTTTGTGTTACAGAAAATCTGATGAATTTAAACTAGTTGGACTCTGTGATGCTGATTACGCTGGAGACAGAGTTGAAAGAAAAAGTACTTCTGGAAGTTGCCAATTTCTGGAAAGTGATTTAATCTCCTGGTACAACAAGAAACAACCTACAATTGCTCTATCAACTACAGAAGCATAATATATTGCTGCTGCTGGATGTAGCACACAGATGCTCTGGATGAAGAGTCAACTAGAAGATTATCAGATCTTTGAGAGTAATATTTCTATATTCTGTGATAATACTTCTGCTATATGCTTGTCTAAAAATCCAATTTTACACTCTAAAGCTAAGCATATAGAAATTAAACATCACTTCATTAGAGACTATATTCAGAAGGGTATTTTAAGCTTAAACTTTGTTGATACAGACCATCAATGGGCTGATATTTTCACAAAACCCCTTGCTGAAGATAGGTTTAAGTTTATTCTGAAAAATATTGGTATGAAATTCTGTCCAGAATAATATTTATCATAAGTCGATTTCTCAGATGCAAAATGTTTAAAACTCTGAAGTATTACATCTGTCATTTATTTAAATTCTTGAATTACTATTTTTGTGTGTATCTGAACTGACAAGTCTCAGAGGATCTGAACGTTGGCTAACGTTTCATTTCTCAAAGAGTTTTCAGAAGCACATGCAAGCAAACACGTGTAACTCAGAATCTGAAAAGATGGAGTGCACAATACTGAAAAGACGTTTGAGGTACTGTTTGAATATTTGGTTTCTCGTTCCCCCCCCCCCCCCCCAAATTGTTAGAATCATTAATGCTTGAAATGATTATTTTCTTTTTATTAAATGCTATTAAATGCTAAATACGAACGTGCTGAACGTGTGACTTTTGTGTGCCCTAATTTTTCTCTATAAATTCCACAACTCACAACATTTCACACTTTTCACTCTCACGAACACTTGTATGCATTTCTGCTTGTTCCATTGTTTTCATCTCTCTCCCAAACCCAAAACCGTTCGTAACCCTAATCCTTCAACTTCTTTCTTCATCAACCTCTGCTCAGTTCCAATCTACCATAGCAGCTGTATCATCTTCTAATCTGAGTGTTGTTCCTTTCAAGGAACCTGTTAGAACAAATCTCACACCTGTTGATAAGCTGGAAGTTTTGTGTGAATCCTTGGTGGATTTTGCTTCATTAGCTGCAAATGGATTTAATCTGCATTCTATCATTGATGCTCAAGGATGGACAAAGTATTTTGATAGACTGTTTGGGCCAGTTTATCCAGTTTTGGTAAAAGAATTCTGGATTCATGCTAATGCATATCCCAAGTTCATTGTGTCATCTGTTCTGGGAAAAGAAATTGTGATTATTGAGGATCTTATAAGGAAACTCATAGGATATGAAGAAACTGATGGAGTTTCTCGTCTAACTGGGCGTGTCAATATGGAAGCTGTTTATAAAGAGGTGATTGCTTCTGGAGAACCCTCTAACAAGTTCAAAGATTTGAAGCCAAATTACAAGATCTGGGCTAAAATCTTCATGGGTTGCATTCATCACAGGAAGTCTACAAACTCTCCTGACTATGTGAATAATGATCAGCTTTACTTCAGTTCTGTCTTAGTCAGAGCACAAAGGTAGATCTGCCTCATCTGCTTTTCTCTCATCTTTGGAATCATGTTAAGGCATCTAGAGAAGACATGAAGGCAAAACAGGCAGAGGGTAGAAATTGGATCCCTTGTGGAAGATTGATTTCAGACATTCTGACAGAGAATGGTCTGGTGGCGCATCTGCATGTGGCTGGACTGAAAGAAGAACTTACATCCATTCTTGGAAAAGTTCTGAATGCTAAAAGTTTACAAAGGCTGAAAGTAATAGATGAACTTACTTTTGTTCATGACAAACTCAATACAGAAGAAGTAAGCAAACGAAGAATTCTTGTAGATAATTTTCCAACATTTTATGCAGAAGAACCAAAGGAAGTTCTGATCAAGTATGTTGGCTCATGTATGGAACAAGGAATTCCAGTTCCAGAAGGATTTCTAAACCATGCACCTATGCCAGATTTCTATGAGGAACATAAGAGGCAAAGAAAACAGGCTTTAAAAGAAGAAGAAGCTGCAGGCACGCAGCAGAAAAAGCAGAAAACTTCTGAAGAACCTCAGAAGAAGAAGAAAAGAAAAGCTTCTGGCGAAGCTCCTTCTGCTTCTATCAAACGCATTAAGAAAACAGGTACTAAATCATCCTTACCTATTATTTCTGAAATTGCAATAGAATCATCAACAATTAGCTTTGTTCCTGAACCCCCGTCTTCCCAAACTCAAACCACTTCTGTACCATCTCAATCATCTATACAACCACCTTCATCTTCTAAACAAACTGCATCTGAGACCACACTGTTACAATCATCTGAACCACCAACAAATAGTGAACCCATAACTTCTGAACAATCTAAACAACCAAAAAACTCTGAACCAGAACAATCTGAACCTCAAGATCAAACACCATCAGCAGAACCAACACCACAAGAACCAGAACAACAACAACAACCACAACCAGAACAAT